>JAGFNQ010009482.1:0-58964 GCA_024364735.1 Boesenbergia rotunda
GTTAACTAATTTACTTTTATACCTCGCGTATCTCGAAGGAAGGGACGAGATCCAACCGTAGCGTCCCTTGGAAGCTCCGCCTCTATTCGCGTCCACGCCGAGTTCTCTTCGGGATGACTTCGCAAAGTCACGAGTTTTGTGCCGACGAGAACTACTAGATTCTCTATGGGCACAACTTTAGAAGATCAAGAGGAAAGATAATGGAAAACTAACCAACGAAGTAACGGAATCGAATTCCGAGAAGAGAGGAGTCGCTATCCGCTTCTTCTTCTTCGTGTTCGGGTTCTCCTTCTTCTTGATAGCTCACGCCAACTTCACCTTGGATGTAGGTTGGGTGCGCCGGCCCTAAACCACAAAGTTGGGCGCCGGCCCTAGGCAAGAGAGGGAGAGGAGAAGAGATTAAGAGAGAGAGGGAGAGAATAATTAATCTCTTGATTAATTAAAAAATGGGAATAAGGGCTAGCCTTTGGTTCCTTTATATAGTAGCAACTCCTTTGCTAAGTCTCCCTCTAAACCGAATTAACGGAATTAACGGAATTAGTTATAAGAAATTTATCTTATAAATTTTCTTATTAATTATTCCGTTTAAACCGAGTCTTTATTATAAACTAATTTATAATAAAACTAATTCTTCTTCTCTTTAAATTATGGAATAAATTTTTATAAGAAATTTATAAACTTTCTTATTATGGAAAAATCAATTCATAATTGATTTTATAAAATTAAAATAAACTAATTCATGGATTATTTTAATCTTCCATAAAAGAATAAATTTCTATAAAATTTATATAAATTTCTTTATACAAATTTATTTATTCATAATTTATAAAATAAATCGCACTAGATTTATTTTATTAATTAAACCAAAATTAATTGGTTTTCTCCTCTTATTGTGGCCGGCCACCAAAGGGGGTTTTGACACCCTCTTTGGCCGGCCAAACGAACCCGAACCGCCGCGAATTAAACTCATTTAATTCGCCCAAAAAGCCTTCAAAAGACTTAGCCATTTTTAGCTTCCATTGCGCCTCTGATTAACTCAGATTCGACTTATTTCTCTTGATCGGAAAATCTAATTTTCAACTCGTTTTAAATCCCTCGGATTACTCGTATTGCGTGTGACTAAATAGGCTTTCGATTTATGTTGGCCGTCTATAATCAACAAATTATAGAACGATCATGAGTGGCACCTAGTAGTACATCATTACCCCCAATTAATCGAAAGATCAACGGTTTGACCTCAGAAGAAATTATTCTGAAACCCTTCAGCAGCTCTAATGAATCGTGCCCCATTCCCTTCACCACCTTATACCCACTTGGTTCAGGACACGGTCTATGGTGTCAGTCCCCACTAGGCTGACTACGTCACACCTAGCCCAAGTAGTGTCTTTCTCGTCCTTTGGATTTCTAATTACTCTCATGTATTTTAGAGACTCGCACTCTAAACATGATATACTCTGGCCAGAGGTTTTGAGTAACAATCCGACGATAGGCCTGGGTATACATCTCCTCGCAAGGAGTGGTGAATCCTTTGTAGGCTGTTCAAACATCTTCGGGCACTTCGGCTTATACCCAATCATCCTGGGTCCACACCTCCTTGGAGATGCTTGCTTAAGATGTTAAAGTATAAGTCTCCATGACCAAGATGACTTGAACACCGCAAGTCAAAGGAACATCGCACTTAAGCCGCAGTAAGAACTTCATTGACATATCTATATAGATAACCATAAGAAGTTTTACAACTAGTCACTCCAATGAACTAGTTTCCTTAACTAGCATCCATGTTTATCTCCGGACATCCCAATGTCACCAGCCAGTGAGAATCAGCTGATTAGAGAATAACCCATGCTAGTCTCAACAGAATTGATAGTGTCCATTTTTATCAATTCCTCGACTAGGGATAATTTCAATACTTCACAATTGCACATTTAGAGATAATCACTAGTTGTGATCCCATCACAAATTCTCTTATGCTGTGAATTGTATTGCGGATATTCAGTAGATGAGTTTAAGATCTCAATCAAATACACAAACATGTATACTCAAATAGTGAATTATCATTTATTAGAATAAATGTTTACAATCATAAGGCGATTGCCTTAGGACACTTCTCTCATATTACTAACACAGCTGTCTTAAGCGCATAGCCCCAAAAGGATTTTGGAAGAGTTGCATGATTCATCATAGATCTAACCATGTCTATCAAGGTTCGGTTACGCCTCTCAGATACACCATTATGCTGTGGTGTATATGGCGGAGTCCATTGATACAATATCCCATTTTCCCTAAGATAATCTTGAAACTTTTGACTTAAGTATTCACCACCCCGATCGGATCGAACTATCTTAATACTTTTGCCAAGCTGTTTCTCTACTTCACTTCTGAACCCTTTGAATTTCTCAAAAGCTTCAGATTTGTGTTTCATTAAGAACACATACCCGAATCATGAGTGATCATCGATAAAGGTAATGAAGTAGCTATAGCCTCCTTGTGCAAGAGTTGACATTGGTCCACATACATCAGTATGTATTAGACCAAGCAATTCTCCCACTGGTTTACCTTTTCGGAAAAGGGTAATTTGGTCATCTTTCCTTTTAAGCATGATTCGCATGTATCAAATGAACCAGATTCAAATGATTCCAGAATTCCACATCGGTGTAATTTGGTCATGCGTTTCTTGCTTACATGGCCAAGACGACAATGCCACGTATAGGAGTCTATTTGATTATCTATTCGAGCACGTTTGTTGCTAACTTCGATATTGAAAACGTCACCGGATAAATCTAACGTGTAGATACCATTGCATAAAGTTCCAATCCCATAAAAACACCATTTAAAGTTATGTAACAGCAATTGTTACTAAAAGTTAAATGATAACCTTTTTCATTCAAGCATGAAATAGATACAATGTTCTTTATTAACGAAGGAACAAAATAACAATTATCCAATTCTAAGACAAGTCCAGTAGGGAGCTTTAGCAAATATATTCCGATGGCAATAGCAGCAATCTTTGCTCCATTTCCAACTCGCAAATTCTCTTCTCCCTTGACGAGTCTTCTTCTATTCCTTAGCCCGTGTATGTCATTACATATATGTAAGCTACACCCAGTATCAAGTACCCAGGTGTACGAGGAAATAGAGTGACATTCAATAACGAAGATGCCTGAAGAGGATGGGGCATCGGATGCCTTCTTCTTCAAGGACTCAAGATAAACCTTACAGTTTCTTCGCCAGTGACCCTCCTTGCCGCAGTGATGGCAAGTGCCTTTTGGTGCCTTTTCAATCCTTTTGGCCTTAGTTAACTTATTAGTGTCCAAAATGGAATGCAAATTCAGAGATGACATGATCAGGTGATTATCGTAGAAATACAAATTGAGGTTATGTGATGAGAATGATTAAGAATGCATCAATATACATTAATTAAATCGTATTTATTTATCGAATTGAATAACCCTTTTTATCAATTCGGGAGATCGTAGGAACATCTCCAAATAGGTTGATATCAAACCATAGATAAGAACAACCATGGCTGGAGTCTATCAAGTTATTCTTAGCTATGAAGGTAGGTAATTATACCGATTACATATTACACATATGTAACTATCACATTATGCCATCAACTAATTGAATGTTTGCATATATCATTGGGTTGTTAACTCATTAACAAGTATACAACAATGTACATAGCACCCAACTGCACCTCTCTTTACATCGACCTTGGCTGTGGCACAACAAATCGATTCTCCAAGCTTAAGGCTGACCCATTAATCAAGAAATAGTTTTAATATCGTTGGAGCTCATTCAACCGTTTAATCAGGCTTGGATGTGTCCAACAACCAAAACTAAGGATTGACCTCTGACTCCAACTATATTAATCATAAACTAATTTCATGGTTTGAACATGTTGAGGTTCAAGCCGGGCATGGATGTGTCCATCAACCCAAGCGAGAAACAAAACTCCGATTCTAACCATATTAATGGAAGGTGTTGGCCTTAATATTTTGTAAGGGGTTTTGGGTCTCATCTTTTTCTTTTAAGCACATTCATGACATATAATTATGTCATGTACTAACGATTTCCTTAATAAAGTATGTATGTGACTTAATTTATCAAGTCTCATTAATTGAATTAGGAACCGGATTTCCTAATTCTAATTTCATACTTTATTCAAGGAATTGTTTTGGGAAACAATTTCCTAAATTATCATAATCAATTTCGGAAATAATATGTTTAAGACATTGATTTCTCTAAATCAAATCTTATTAAATTAAGAGACAGATTCCCTTAATTCAACCACATATTATTTTCATGAAAATCTTATTTAAGGAAATATACTCTATAGGAAACAATTTTCCTAATTAATTTTGGAGACAATAATATGTAAGAGCATCACCTCATAAATCAAATAAGGAAATTATCGTTTGAGAATCACCTCAAAAATTTCCAAGATTTGATCACATATTCTATTTATGGAAAATTAAAATCAATAACATAATTTGGACGGCTCCCCGAGGCTAAATCCAAAATAAGAATTTATTGATAATATAATTTGGACGGCTCCCCGAGGCTCAATCCAAATTAAACATTTGACAGTTTAAATTCAATTTAGGAAATTTAATTATAACAACTAACTTTAAATTGGACGGCTCCTCGAGGCTCAATCCAAAATAAAGAATTTTGTAAATAATTTAATTTCCAATTATTAATTTAAATACCAATTAATATTCCCATAATTTTGTCTAGACTTTCTTGAAAGAAAGTGCCTAAAATTGTGAGCTTTCCTTAAATGGAAAGTTTCCAAAATTAAAAGGTTTTCAGAATAATTGTTAGTTTCTGGTACAAAGAAAACTTACGTTTTTCCAAAATTGAAAATTTTCCAAAATAGAAAATTTTCAAAATTGGAAAGTTTCAAAAAATGGAAAGTTTTTACAATTATCATAAAATTTCAGAAACAGGGATATTTCAAAAGTTTGCGAAATTTCATGATGATTTTCAAACTTTGAAATTCCTAAATCGAAAATTTACCATAATTGGAAAGTTTCTATAATTGGAAAATTTTCTAAAATTGAGATCATGACAAAGTTTTCTGCAAAACAATTATATGATTATGTCGAACACTAACCGGCTCTGATACCACTGTTGGGACCGGGTGCATGTTGACATGGATGCGGATTCGTAATTTTAAAATTAATTACGTGCAGTAGAAGGTTTAGCATAAATAATTTCTCAAATTATTTAACCACACATCTAAGCATGCAACTTTATCTTGTGTAGACATGATCATATATTTAAAATTTTTGCAGAAACATAAACTAATTTACTTAATACCTCGCGTAACTCGAAGGAAGGGACGAGATCCAACCGTAAGCGTCCCTCGGAAGCTCCGCCTCTATTCGCGTCCACGCCGAGTATCTCGGGATGACTTCACAAAGCCACGAGTTTCGTATTCTCGAGAACTACTAGTTTCTCCGAGAACGCGACAAGAAAAAACCAAGAGAGAAGTAATCACATCGGAAAAACTCACTACCAAGGTTGGCCGGAATCACAAATCCGGCGAGAAGGAGGAAGATGACTTGCGCCCAATCCCAAGGTGATAATGGCCGGAGAGGAAGATCGTCCCAACGGAAGAACTTTGTCGCCTCGGTGCTTCCCCTTGTGGTCACGGCAAGAAGAAGGGAGAAGAGCCTTGTGGCCGGCCAAGAGAAAGAAGGGAGGAAAGGGAGAGAGCCCAGGTAAGAATACTTCGATTGATTTCCAAGCCTTGCCTTGGGTCCCTTATATAGTGGCCTCTCAACCGCCAAGTCTCTTTTTTCTTATGGAATAAATTTTCTATGACTTATTCCATCATGCCAAGTTTTATCATATTTTAATTCATGATAAAAACCGACCAAGTCTCCTTTTTTCTTATGGAATAAATTTTCTTATCATGGTAAATCAATCCATGATTGATTTTATAAAATAAAATAAACCAATCCATGATTCATTTTAATTTCCATGAAAAATAAACCAAACCTTGGTTTATTATATAAAAATTTATATCATCCATAATTTTATAAAACAAACCACACTTGGTTTATTTTATAAATTGAACCAAAAACTTGGTTCTCTCCCTTTGTTGTGGCCGACCAAGCAAAGAGGATGGAGACCCTCTTTGGCCGGCCCATCCAAGCCACGCCCCAATGAATTAAACTTATTTAATTCATCTATTAAGTCTTCAAAAGACTTAGCCATTTTACGCTTCCGATGCGTCTCTGAAAAATTCAGATTCGACCAAACCTAATCTCTCTTGATTGGAAAATCCAATTTTCAACTCGTTTTAAATCCCTCGGATTACTCGTAGTGCGTGTGACTAAATAGACTTTCGATTTATGTTGGCCGTATATAATTAATCAATTATAGAACGATCATGAGTGGCACCTAGTAGTACATCATGATCCCCAATTAATCGAAAGATCAACTGTTGACCTCAGAAACAATTCTGAAACCCTTCAGCAGCTATAATGAATCGTGCCCCATTCCCTTCACCATCTTATACCCACTTGGTTCAGGACATGGTATATGTGTGTCAGTCCCCACTAGGCTGACTACGTCACACCTAGCCCAACTAACGTTTTCTCGTCCTACGGATTCTAATTACTTTCATGTATTTAAGAGATTCATACTCTGAACATGTCATGCTCTGGCCAATGGCTTTGAGTAACAATCCGACGATAGCCTTGAGATACATCTCCTCGTAAGGAGTGGTGAATCCTTTGTAGGCTGTTCAAACATCTTCGGGCACTTCGGCTTATACCCAATCATCCTGGGTCCACACCTCCTTGGAGATGCTTGCTTAAGATGTCAAAGTATAAGTCTCTATGACCAAGATGACTTGAACACCGCAAGTCAAAGGAACATCGCACTTAAGCTGCAGTAAGAACTTCATTGACATATCTATATATAGACTACCATATGAAGTTTTACAGTCAGTCACTCCAATGAACTAGTTCCCTTAACTAGCATTCATGTTTATCTCCGGACATCCCAATGTCACCAGCCAGTGAGAATCAGCTGATTAGAGAATAACCCATGCTAGTCTCAACAGAATTGATAGTGTCCGTATTTATCAATTCATCAACTAGGGACAATTTCAATACTTCACAATTGCACATGTAGAGATAATCACTAGTTGTGAATTCATCACAAATTCTCTCATGCTGTGAATTGTATTGCGGACATTCAGTAAATGAGTGTAAGATCTCAATCAAATACATAAACATGTATACTCAAATAGTGAATATTCATTTATTAAAATAAATAATTACAATCATAAGGCGATTGCCTTAGAACACTTTTCTCATATCACTAACAGTACTATCATCTCACCTCCACCCAATACTAGGTTTGTAAATTTCAATTATCTTTTTCCTATAACCATTCTAAATCATGCGTAAATTTAAATATGAATGACATGACATATGAAAAATAGTAGATGCACGTCATGGTAGTTATGCATGAGTCAAACAAGTCAAATAATTTTATTTAAGGTTCTAAAGATGTATCAAATTTTCGATTTAATACATGTCGTGTGGCCCGTGAATATGTCAACCCACTTTGACATATTTAATTTTCTTAAATTAATTGTTGCGGTTTGGGTAGGATTTTATTTGATTTGAGTTTAAGTTATATACGAGTTAGAGTTAACTTAAAATGAATTACTTAAAGTTAAATTAATTAAGGATTACTTAAATTAAGAGTTAATTAAGGACTAATTAATTTGTATTTGATTTAATTAAGATTTAATTGAATTAATTTGAATTAAGATAATTTTGAATTAATTTGAATTAAGATAATTTAATTTAATTAGGATTTAATTTTGAATTAAGATAATTTAATTTAATTAGGATTTAATTTTGAATTAAGATAATTTAATTTAATTAGGATTTAACTGAATTTAATTGATTTAGTTAATATTTAATTGAATTTGATTTATTTAATTAATATTTAATTGATTTAATTAATATTTAATTGAATTTAATTGATTTAATTAAGATTTAATTGAATTTAATTGATTTAATTAATATTTAATTGAATTTATTGGGTTAATTAATATTTAATTGAATTTAATTGATTTAATTAATATTTAATTTAATTTAATTAATATTTAATTTAATTTAATTGAGATATAAATAATTAAGGTTGAAATGATTAATTAATAGTTGTGGGTTTAAGTTCATCATTTTCATTATTTTGAAAATTTCATCTTCATCTTGATCTATCTTTTCAAGTTTTTCTAATAATTCGGATTTATTTGAACCTTTGTAAACTTTATTTACTATGGTCTTTATCTTAGATAATTCCATATCCTCCTCATCCTCAAAATTACATCTTTTAGTATCCTTAAAATAGGAGGAGTAATTTGGGCCACTAGTTATAGTTTTGTAATAATTTTCAAGATTATCTATAATTAGGTTATTATCTAGGTGAATTTCATTATCCTCAAGAATTTTAATAAAATCATTTTTATCCTCAAAAATAATTTCAGGATTATCTTCAGAATTAACTTCACTAACTTCAGAGTTATCTTTAGAATTTTCAAATTCGAATTCAGAGTTATACAACGGATTTTCAAGTTTGAATTTATAATTATCTAAAGAATTTTCAAATTTAGAATTATCCTTAGGATTTTCAAATTTAAATTCGGATTTATCCTTAGGATTTTCAAATTTGAATTCGGATTTATCCTTAGGATTTTTGAATTCAGATTTATCCTTAGGATTAAATTTATCTGAATTAGAATTATCAGAATTAACATTATTAAAATTAAAGTTATCAGAATTAGAATTAAGTTTAAAATTATCAGAAATTAAATTATTAGGATTAACATTATCAGAATTAAAGTTATGATAATTTATTTTAAAATTACTGAATTAATGTTCTGAATTAAATATTTGATTTTAGATATTTTAGTCATATCTGCATTTTCTAATTTGTCATGCAAGAAATTAATTTTACTATACAGTAAATCTAATTTATCAGAAAAATTAACTAAATTATCGTACCTTTGCCGGGCACTTGTTTTTGTAGTGTCCGTACTTTTCGCATTTGAAGCATCGTACGTGATCCTTGTTTTTCCGGACTCCTGGCGCTGGTGCCCCCTTTGCCGCCGGTGGTGTAGACCGAATTTTACGAGTAGGGCACTGATTTTTATAGTGCCCTCTCTCCCTGCATGTGAAACAAATAATATGCAATTTAAAATTAGACATTAAAAAAATGTACCTGATTCACCCCTGGGCTCCCCCTCAACTCCTGGCGTCGTTGCTCCGTCGGCGGTTACTCCAGTGAAGAGCGGCCTGGCTCTGATACCACTTGTAGGACCGGTGCCGTCGATAGAGGGGGGTGAATATCGACTGTGAAAATCTTTCGGTAAACTTCATAAATCTTTCGAACGTTCTAAGATCAGAGTTAGTAGCACAGCGGAAAAGTAAAGCAGAATAAGAAAAACAATACACACGGACACAGCGGGATTTATTTACTTGGTTCCCAACCCCCCAGGGTCAGTACGTCCAAGGCCTATGTACTCGGCGTGAGTCCACTATTGGTCTCCTTTCCGAAATTTCTGGAGGTGGAGAAAACCCGTCTTACAGTGTAGAAGTACAATCAACAATATTGAAAGTTAAGTATGGAACAAATAAAAGCAAACCGAACAAGAATCTGAAACTCGGCCGATCTGGACCTTCGAAGTGCCGCGCACTTCCTCCTGGAGCCTCCCGGTCGTAGAGCCTCGTCTTTAGAGCGTTGTCGTCGGTCAGAATGTTTAGAATCGTTTTCAGCAGTTGTGTTCGAAGCAGAGGGGTCGAAGCCCCTTATATACGCTTCATACGGGCGCCCTGGACGTTGGGGGCGCCCCGATAAACCCGGTCAAACCTTATCCCTGCGCCGACCTCGCTGCAGCTGATAAAGCTTTGACCAGGGTGCCCCGAACCTCCTGGGTGCCTAGCTTGAACCCAGTCAACACTAATCTCCTGCTTCGAACTCGCAGCAGCAAAACATCTTTGAACCCGGGCGCCCCGCTTGAAGCCTATTTTGTCTTCTTCACTATACTACTTTTTTTCTTCTTTGGTTTGGGCGCCCCCATCAATGGGGGCGCCTTGGATGCATGGGGGCGCCCCTACTAATGGGGGCGCCTAGCTTCAAAGCCTCCATCCCTGTTTTGTCTGCTTTGTCTTCCAATCTTGGTACCTGCAAGATACACATATACAAAGCAAATATACACACATTCTTAACCTTAAGGACTTGGTTCTGACTTCGGATTTCCACGAAATCCTAGGTCAAACCGACGCAAGTTCTCACCCCCGAGAACGCGCCTTCCACCTACTCCTTTCAGGAGACGGTTGCCACCGAGTCCTTCGAGTGGACTTTTGCTTAGCCTCCGATTACTCCAGACCTCGAGATGCCCGAACCCCGACCCGTCTCTACTTCTGTCCTTAGTCATCACTCAGCTAAGTTGCTCAGTCCCTCGGACCAAGACTCCGTGCCCAAACCCTAGGTCCAGGACTTAGGTGCCCAACCCTCGGCCAGGTCTTCGTGCCCAATTCCCCGAACCAGGTCTTCTTGCCCAGTCCCTGACCAGGACTTAGTGCCCACCTTCCGAGCAGGTCTTCGGTGCCCAGCCCTTTGCCAGGACTTAGTGCCCACCTTTCGAGCAGGTCTTCGGTGCCCAGCCCTTTGCCAGGACTTAGTGCCCAATCCTCGATCAGGACTTAGTGCCCACCTTCCGAGCAGGTCTTAGTGCCCAGCTTCACTCACCAGGTCTTAGTGCCTAGGTTAACTAGAACTTTTCTTCCACTTAGGTTACTCCTCCTTTGCTCCCCTTTGTCTGTTCAATGTATCACTGACTTAAGTCTATTGTCAAACATTAAAACACTTAAAGGATAACATCATTGATGCACCATGCACCAACATGTAATACCGCGTCATCTCATCTGCCTTTATCTACTTCCTATAACTCTCTTTCTCCTCTTCACTAGAATCATCTCTAGGCTTAGCGGGACATATCTCAAAAAGTATAAATTTGTACTCCTCAGCAGTCAAGACAATATCCATGTTCCCTTTCTAATCAATATAATTGGGATCAGTAAGTTTGTTTTCTTTTAAAATCACAGCAAGGGGATTGAAAGCCTTTTTGAAAAACTTGAGAATCACATTGGTCAAAACAATAGACTTTAAAATAATATTGATTCCTCAAACAATAAAATTTTAAATTCACCAATACCTCAAAACACCATGAATTTCATATGCCACGATAGTGTGGACGTATACTAATTCAAACATTTGTAAGAGGAGGTTTTACCCATTAATTTTATTATCTTGTCAACCTTACTTTTTGACAAATAAAATTAATACATGGTTTATCTTCGGCTATACAAATAATAGCAGTGACTCCGATGGGGAGGATACTATTAATTGCTTCCAAGTGTACACCATTACTTTGATTACTATGTCCATTATCTAGGATTATGTCCCTTCCAATGGGAAAGATCACACACTCCTAAATAATTTCCTAAAATAATCCATAAGGAAGTTTGAACTAATGATCCTCAAAACAAGCTCATCCTATGTGGAGGAAAGCACACAGAGCCAACGCGCAAGTTTGTTCGCATCACTTTTCAAACTAGTAATGGAGGTCGCAGGACTCAAAGATTCTCTCTCCCACTTAGTAATTTAAAATGAAGAATTTTTACAAGCAACCACAACAAGCATATTAAACGGCAAAGCAATAAACATGAAAAATCAAATATCCAACAATTATGGCTTTGTAGATTTTGTCGTTCTCCAATACGCCTCTAGTTGATCATGCCACCTCGTCTCCTCCTCCTTTAGCCGAGCAAGTAGGGACCCAAGCAAAAAAAAATAATTTTAATTTACATCCATCGATCCTGTACTCCACAAAGGAGTGTACAAAAAACTAGATCGAAATAAATTAAAATTAAGCGGCAAACATTACCATATTTAATTACAATTAAATACAAATAGTCTCGTCAACCCTGAGGATTCAAATAAATACAATCACACAACACATCATACACAATCACATAGCCATAATAGTTGGATCTCATGCCTGCAACCAAAAAGTTAGCCTATTGGACATCCTACTATTATCCGACATATAATATATGAAAAGCATGGCATTAACCGAATCCAAAACATACAAAATCGGAAACCATTGCTCTGATACCAATTCTTGGATTCAGTTGTGGGATTCGTCTTCATATCCTTAGATTAAAATTCTATTGATTAGAAATAATTCAGTTGGAAAGAAAACTTCCCGAACAACCTACTTCATCATCGTGCTTTTCGATTGAGCAATCGCTTGAACAAACTTAATGTTCAAGCAATCAAACTCCTTTATCGATTAGCCATGGAATAGATGATGAATTTTGATCGCCGATTCTTATGTTTAATCCTCTCCATGTCCCCGGAATAAAATTTTATTCATTAAAATAAATCCGGATGGAAAGAAATTTCCCAAGCGACCGTTTCATCATCGTACTAATTGATATGAGTGATCGCTTGAACAAACTTGTTGTTCAAGCAATCTAACTCGTCTAACCAATTAGCCGCGGAATAGACGATAAATAGATCGCTGGTTTTTGTGTATATCTTCGGGGACCATGTTAATCATTAACATACAATAAACTAAGATGTAAAAGGAACCAAACAAGAATTATACCTCTTGATTACCTCGCGATCTTCTATCGTATGTCCTATCCTCTTCTTGGATGTCGTGTGGGCGATGATGTTCCAAGAAACGGAGTCACCAAATCCTCTTCTCCAACCAAGCTTGCGCTGAAACCCTAAGTGTTGGATAGCTTGGCGAGTTTCCTAAGCGAACACTGGGTCGTCCATGAGAGACCTCTCCATGTCCACAGATTAAAAATTAATCCGAATGGAGACATATCTCCCAAACGACCGTCTTGTCGTCGTACCAATTGATTCGAGTTACAACTTAGTCAAACTCAATGTTCGAGCCTTGTAACTCGCCTAACCAATTGGTCGCAGAAAAGACGATAAGCGGATCGCTAGTTTTTGTGTTTATTATCGGGGTCCAAAATAATTAATTATCAACAATAATTATCAAATAATTAAGAACATGATAATTAATTAATCACCACATGCAATGATAGAATCAAAGAGCCAAGGAAGAGGTTATACCTTCCCGTTACCTCGCGATCTTCTATCGTATGACCCTCCCCTCTTGGACGTCGTGTGGGCGACGATCTACCAAGAACCGGAATCACCAAGGTCTTCCAATCAACCGCTTCTTCACGCGCCAACCAAACCCTAGTGCTAGGGTTTACCGTCGGCCCTCCTTCTTCCTCTCCTCCTTGCGCCGCCGGCCACACAAGGGCCTCCCAAGCTCGCCGACCACAAGGAAGCACTGGAGAGGAAGCTAAGGAAGAAGATGAAGGAGAAAAGAGATCTCCTTCTCCAACCTTACCCGACCGAAAACCCTACTTTTCTTCTTGCTTGTGGCGCCGCCGGCCACCAAGAAGAAACTCTTCTTCTCCAACTCCGGCAGCCCCTTTTCCGCCCTCTTCTTGTCGAGCCACAAAAGGAGGATGAAGGTCCTCCTTGTCCTTGTGATCGCTGATCACCCAGAGGTGATGAAGGGAGAAAAGAAGGAAGAAAAGAGGAGTTCTTCCTCCTTGCCGCCGAGTGCCCTAGGAGAGAGAAGAGAGAGAAAGGAGAGAAGAGGCTTGAGGTTGGATGATCAATTGGATGCCTTGGTTTCATGATACCATGGGGTATTTATAGGGCTACAATAGGACCATGAGGAGGAGTTGGGTCTTGGCCTGCTAATGGATCCAAACCCGAACCATTAATGAAGAACCATTCCATTAAAGGTTCTCCATTGAACTACCTCACCAACCCCTATATTTTCATATGGGCTCCACCTATTATGAGTACAATTTCTCCCCGTGTTTAAGATATCGAATGCCCGTTGATTAATTTAAATTACTGACATTTTTAATTAATCAACCTCTAACTCCTTGACTAGTACCACTCATCCTTATCATCATGTTGGACTAAGTCCACCTGCAGGATTTAACATGATGAACCTTATGAGCTCATCAAGGGGGCATCATCATCCCGACTCACCAAGACATGGATTCCGTCTATAATCAACGACACACCATGTAAATAATATTATTTCCCAACTTACCAGGCCTATCAATTTAACAGAATAAATCTCTCCTATTGGTAAATGAAAGAAATAAATATCAAGTGCATGTGCCCGTTATTATATCGGGATTTAGAGCATGTATTCCATATATAATAAACCGAGGTCTGATCCAATTATAAAGTCAGTATAAATTGGATCACCTCTATGTTGGTCCTGCTCAATACACATAAAGTACACTAGTATAATTAATCAACCTCTAACTCCTTGACTAGTACCACTCATCCTTATCATCATGTTGGACTAAGTCCACCTGCAGGATTTAACATGATGAACCTTATGAGCACATCAAGGGGGCATCATCATCCCGACTCACCAGGGCACGAATTTCGTCTATAATTAATGGCACACCATGTAAATAATATTATTTCCCAACTTACCAGGCCTATCGATTTAACAGAATAAATCTCTCCTATTGGTAAATCAAAGAAATAAATATCAAGTGCATGTGCCCGTTATTATATTGGGATTTAGAGCATGTATTCCATAATAAACCGAGGTCTGATCCAATTATAAAGTCAGTATAAATTGGATCACCTCTATGTTGGTCCTGCTCAATGCACACAAAGTGCACTAGTATAATTTTATGGTCAAGATAAACCACACCTAATTACACTACAACCATCTTGATGGTTTGCCCAACTCCATCTTGGTTGTCAGCCTCTACTTATACTCTGCAAGGGACTGATAACATTATCTTCTGTGTGTCACCACACACCATGTTATCTATAATGTAAAGTATCAGACAGTTATGCACATACTAATATAAAAATGCAACAGTGATGTTGTGATTCTCTTTCAAAATGTAGATGTTCATACAAAAACGGCAAGGCTTTTAGTATACATCCAAACACTAAGAATTAGGGAAGTTCTCTTCTTCCTCTTTGGTTACACCGGCCACCAAAGCTCCTTGCGCCACCGGCAACTAAAGCTCCTTGCGCCGCCAGCCACCACAAGATGTTGCACCGGCTAGGGAAAGAAGGAAGGATGAAGAAGAAGAGAAAGAGAGAAAGAATTCTCTCCTCCACACAAACCCAAGCCGAAAACCTCCCTTCTCTTCTCTTCCTTGCCGCCTTCCAAAGAAAGGAAGAAGACCTTTCTTTCTCAACCATCGGCGCTCATCCCTCCTTATTGGTGTCACACGCCCTTAGTGTAGCGCCCGACTTTTTCCAACACCTTGTGGTGTGGCGAGAAAGGCGTCGTTACGCTAAACATACATGTGTATAAAAACATCTTAATGCAGCGGAATAAATTTTTTTTCTTCTACACATGCTTTTAACCATGCAACTAATACATGAAACATCTATACATGCATAAACTTGTCATTCATGAACCTAGGGTCATTGGGCTTAGCATATTAACGACATGCATGGCATCATAACCTAACCATTCCATAACTTATTCATCATCATCATAAGTAGCAAGTAACTTATCCGTAAACATAGCATCATGAGTCTTAAGTCATTCACTAGGCATGACCATTATAAACATAACATAAAATCTAAGGAGGCATTTCCAAAACCCAAGTCATGCAATATGTGCAAATAAAAGGATCCTTTGCCAAGTCACTGCCACCCACACACATGCTCTTGCCCCTCCTGCTGCTTCCCTTAGTAACTTCTTGCTTGATCTGCGGTATGAGGAAAATAAGACTATAAGCACACAGGCTTAGTAACACCCTTTCCTACTCACTAAAATCATACGTCACTTAAACATAAACATATCAAGTATCTGACATAACATAATTCTGAACATAAAGCATAAGCATAATCTTGGCATAAGTCATAACCATATGAGCAACTAACATAGCATGATTCATAACATAAACATAAATCTACAACATACCTAGCATAGCATAATTCTTACTCTTAACATACATGAGCATGAAACAAACTTATCATGGCACCTTTCTTAGCCTACATGAACATGAAACATACTTATCATGGCACCTTTCTTAGCCTACATGAACATGAAACATACTTATCATGGCATATTTATTAGCATACATAAACATGGAACCTACTTTTGCATGGCATAATTCTTAGCATACATGAACATGGGACCTACTTAAGCATAAAATACACTTACCCTGGCGTGATGCATGACATGAATGAATGCATGAGTAAAATGCATTTACTACATAAGGATGCTTAGTTATGAAATCATACTTTTAAATGCTTAACATAAACATAACATCATTGGAGTCCCCGGCTTGTACCACATACATACATCATAAGCGCGCATCCCTAAGTAAATACGAGGTAGCGAGCCCCAACCTACTAGGGTAGGAACAGCATAGTCGGTAGTTCCAAAAACCCGGGCGTTCTTAAGGTGCCCATCCCTGTTGGACAGCTTCGGTAGTCCCAGAACCGTGGACAGCTTCGGTAGTCCAGAACCGGAGCGTTCTTAAGGTGCCCATCCCTTGGACCCTTACTTCGGTCCGGTACAAGCCCATTCATAAAAATAAAATACTATGCATGCTTCATCATTCATACTTATTTCAAAACATCGTTATGCTTTCATCATTCATACTTATCATTCATACTTAAGGCATAACCATCATCTTCATTCATACTTATCATTCTTTGTTCATAAAATAGAACGTACATGCATAATCATGTTTCTAGTCATAAACATTATCTTGGTTCATAAAGCTTGCATGATCATGATACATAAATAAACACGCACTTCATACATGATACATTTCATCTAGCATACATAATCTTAGTATTCGTCATAAAGCATGGATGGTAAGCTACATATAACATGGCACATACTACTAGGGTTCATGGCATTCATCATAAAACCATAAGTCTATTATAAGCATTTATCAACATACATGCATCATTTTTATTTATCATGGCCTGCTCCTACATCAATTACATATGTTCATGGTATATGATCTAAATATTTATGAGTAAAGCATAACATAAAATCTAACCTACAAGGTCATGTTATATAATACATAAACTAAGATTTTAGTAACATAAGATCTTTACATCATGCTTAACTATGTGTGTAACGCCCGCCTTTTCCCCCCACCTTATGATGTGGCGAGGAAGGCGTCGTTACGCTAAACATACATGGACTTAGAGAACATCTTAATGCAGCGGAATCATATTTTTTTCCTAAACATGCCTTTAACCATGCAACTAATACATGAAACATTTATACATGCCTAAACTTGTCATTCATAGACTTACATGCATAGCAACATGACCTAACGTTCCATAACTTATTCATCATCATCATAAGTAGCAAGTAACTTATCCATAAACATAGCATCATGAGTCTTAAGTCATTCATCAAGCATAACCATTATAAACGTAACATAAAAATCTAAGGAGGTGTTTCCAAATCCCAAGACATGCGACATATGTAAATAAGAGGAATCCTTCTGCCAAGTCACTGCCACACACACACATGCTTCTGCCTCTTCTGCGGCTTCCCTTAATAGCCTCTTGCTTGTTCTGCGGTATGAGGAAAATAAAACTATAAGAACATAGGCTTAGTAAAACCCCTTTCCTACTCACTAAAACCATGTGTCGCTTAAACATAAACATATCAAGTATCTGACGTAACATATCTTCGAACATAAGCATAAGCATAGTCATGGCATGACTCATAAGCATATGAACAACTAACATAGCATGATTCTTAACATCACCATAGATCTACAACCTACTTAGCATGGCATAAATCTTAACATACATGAACATGAAACATACATACGTGGGCATGAAACATACTTATACATGGCATAATTCTTAGCATACATGAACATAAGACATACTTATCATAGCAAAATTCTTAGCATACATGCATATAAGGCATACTTATCATAGCATAATTCCTAGCATACATGAACATAAGGCATACTTATCATAGCATAATTCTTAACATACATGAACATAAAACATACTTCTTCATGGCATAATTCTTAGCTTACATGAACATAAAACATACTTATCATAGCATGAGAATAAAATGTACTTACCCTGGCGCGATGCACAACTTGGATGTATCATGAGTCAAATGCATGTACTACATAAGGATGCTTAATTTTTAAAATCATACTTTTAAATGCTTAACATAATCATAACATCATTGGGGTCCCCGGCTTGTACCACATACATACATCATAAGCGCGCATCCCTAAGTAAATATGAGGTAGCTAGCCTCAACCTACTAGGGTAAGGACAGCATAGTCGGTAGTCCTAGAACCGGGGCATTCTTAAGGTGCCCATCCCTGTTGCACAGCTTCGGTAGTGCCAGAACCGTGGACAGCTTCGGTAGTCCAGAACCGGGGCGTTCTTAAGGTGCCCATCCCTTGGACCCTTACTTCGGTCCGGTACAAGCCTCATACATAAAAATAAACATGCATGCTTCATCATTCATACTTGTCATTCATACTTGTCGTTCATACTTATTTCATATCATCGTTATGCCTTCATCATTCATACTTATCATTCATACTTAAGGCATAACCATCATCTTAATTCATACTTATCATTCTTTATTCATATAATAAGACATACATGCATAATCATGTTTCCCAGCCATAACATTATCTTGGTTCGTAAAACTTGCATGATCATAACACATACATAGACATGTACTTCATACATGATGCATTTCATCTAGCATACATAGTCCTAGTATTCATCATAAAGCATGGATAGTAAGCTACATATATACATGACACATACTACTAGGGTTCATGGCATTCATCATAACACATGCATGTACCTTCATGAATCATAAATCCATTATAAGCATTTATCAACATACATGCATCATTCTATTTATCATAACATAAGCATCTATCATCATACATGCATCATTCTATTTACCATAACATACTCCTACATCAATTACATGTATCCATGGTGTATGATCTAAATATTCATGATTAAAACAAAATCCTAAAATCAACCATGCAAAGTCATGTTATATAACACATAAACTAAGATTTTAGTCACATGGAGACCCTTACATTATGCTTAACAATGTAATAGCATCATGGTAACCTATAAACATGCATTCTTGAGACCTTAACCCAAACCAAACCCTAGGTTTGGGTCTTGGCCGAATGTCCTAAAGGACTATGGGTCCATGGAAAATTTGCCTAAATCATGATTAACATCCCTTACTTACATATCATGCTATAGAAAAATCATTTAAACCCTTGATTGGACTTAACCCCAAGCCCTAGGCCTAAGGCAAGGGTTGGCCGAAACCCTAGAAGGGTAACAAGCCCATGGAAAAGTTCATTTAACACCATTCTTACCCATAAGGTATCATAAGAAACATATTAATCATGCTTGGAGAGGTTGGAGTTTTCCCCTAGCCCCTTGACCTTGATGTGGCCGAAACCCTAGAGGGTTATTAGGGTATCAAAAATTTCCCTAGATCATATTCTATGCCTTACATAACATCATGAAACATTTAAGAGCACAAAGGAAAATTTACATCATCCCTAAGCCCAAGCAATAGCCTTGGCCGAAACTTCCATAAGCCCTAACCATGGATTTTTCCAACATATCATGCCAACAAAACTTAGATCATGATAAATATCTTGAAAACCATCATACCACAGGTGAGGGGGGTTTTACCTTCCTTGATCTTGCTTACAAACTTTGAATAAAAGATAACAAGAGAACCTCCTTGTCTCTAAACTCTCCTTAGTCCTTGTATCCTTGTAGGGGGGCCTTAGATCTTCAAGATGGGGCTTATGTGAATTTTTCCCAAGGGAGAAGAGGGCTTGAAGTTTTCGGCTAGAAGGGGAGGAAGAAGAGGTGAAGAGGAGAAGGGAAGTTGTAACTTCCTTGCCCACTTTATACCACTTTAAAAGGGGTAAATGAAGAGTCATGGTGTCTCTTCTCTTGGTGACTCTTCATTTTTCCCAAGCCTTAACTAAGATCCACTTCATTCCCTCATAGCACTCCCTTGCTAGGTGAATTGGTTAGTGCATGCTTGGTTGTACAAGAGGTCCAAGGTTCAATCCTTGGTGCATGCACTAATTTTTCTATTTTATTTTCTATTATTTTTCGAAAATTCCTTAAAATTCCCCCATAATTATGTTAATATTTCTCATTAAAATCCATCTATTTTTATATTAAATTCTACCTAAAATCCACCCATAGTAATGGCACTAGAAAGCCCATATAAGGCCCCTTAGTACTTAGTTTCTCAATTTAAATGAGAAAATCATGGGTTTTTAGGCTAAGGTTCGTACTAATATTTCTAGGCTCTTCGGAAAATTATCTAGACATGCTTAATATTTTACAGAAAATATTAAGAAATTTTTTCGGGTCGTTACAATCCCCCATACCTCTTGAAAGTTCGTCCTCCAACATAGAATAGCTCCGGGTACTTGTGTCTCATCTCGTCCTCGCGTTCCCAGGTAGCTTCCTCAAACCGTTGACTTTGCCATAGGACCTTGACTAAGGGCACTTCCTTGTTCCTTAGCTTCTTGACTTCCTGATCCAAGATCTGGATAGGTCGGCTTTCATAACTTAGGTCCTCCTGAACTGGTACCGACTGTGGCTCAATCACTTGGTCCATGTTTGGAAGACACTTCTTAAGCATTGACACATGGAACACATTATGAATAGCTGACATTTCCTGAGGCAGCTCCAGTTCGTACGCCACTTTGCCGACTCTTTTCAGTACCAGGTACGGTCCCACATATCGCGGACTCAATTTCCCTTTCTTCCCGAATCTCGTTATCCCTTTCATCGGAGCCACTTTAAGGAATACCAGATCCCCAATATTGAATTCCAGTGGTCTACGTACGCCTGACATCTGCATAACTTTTCTGTCGACTCTGTGCAGCTTCTATCCGTCGTCGAATGGTCTGTATAGCTTGGGTGGTGTCGTTGATGAGATCCGTCGTAAGCCCTATCGCCTTCTTTTCACCACCTTCGTACCAACAGATTGGAGACCTACATCTCCTACCGTACAGGACTTCGTAAGGTGCCATGCCGATAGTAGCTTGGTAGCTATTATTGTAGGCGAATTCCGCCAAACATAGATATCGGCACCAGCTCCCTTTGAAGTCCAGAACACAAGCCCGTAACATGTCTTCCAGCACTTGATTCACCCGTTCAGTTTGCCCGTCAGTCTGAGGATGAAAAGCTGTGCTGAACCGTAATTTGGTGTCGAGGGACTTCTGGACACACTCCAGAAATGTGAAGTGAAACGACCATCCCTATCTGAGATGATGGTCATGGGAACTCCATGAAGTCTGATTATCTCCTTAGCATATTATTGAGCCAGTTGCTCAATCGAATAAGTCATCTTAATAGCTAAGAAGTGAGCAGACTTCGTCAACCTGTCCACAATTACCCATATCGCATCATATCCATTTGTAGTCTTGGGAAGTCCCGAAATAAAATCCATAGAGATATCTTCCCATTTCCATTCCGAAATCGGAAGTGGCTACAGAACTCCTCCGGGTCATTGGTGTTCAGCCTTCACTCGTTGGCAGGTCAGGCAGGTGCCAACATGCTGAGCCACATCTCTCTTCATACCAGACCACCAGAATTTCTCTTTTAGATCTTGATACATCTTGGTGGATCCTGGATGCATTGAATAAGGGGTTTCGTGAGCTTCGACTAATATCGCTCTCCGTAGTTCCGGATCATTAGGAATATATAGACGATCCCTAAGATAAAGTACTCCCCCGTTAGCGATACGAAAACCATCGCCCTTTCCTTCTAGGATCTCCTGCTTGATTCTCTGAAGCCTTGGATCACCATTATGTTTTTCCAATATGTCCTCAAACAGCATCGGTGTTAGTGTCATTAATAGCTCTATGATGTAATTGTTAGTGATATGAGAGAAGTGTCCTAAGGCAATCGCCTTATGATTGTAAACATTTATTTTAATAAATGAAAATTCACTATTTGAGTATACATGTTTGTGTATTTGATTGGGATCTTAAACTCATCTACTGAATGTCCGCAATTCAATTCACAGCATAAGAGAATTTGTGATGAGATCACAACTAGTGATTATCTCTACATATGCAATTGTGAAGTATTGAAAATATCCCTAGTCGATGAATTGATAAAAATGGACACTATCAATTCTGTTGAGACTAGCATGGGTTATTCTCTAATCAGCTGATTCTCACTGGCTGGTGACATTGGGATGTCCGGAGATAAACGTGGATGCTAGTTAAGGGAACTAGTTCATTGGAGTGACTAGCTGTAAGACTTCATATGGGAATCTACATGTAGATATGTCAATGAAGATCTTACTGTGGCTTAAGTGCGATGTTCCTTTAACTTGCGATGTTCAAGTCATCTTGGTCATGGAGACTTATACTTTAACATCCTAAGCAAGCATCTCCAAGGAGGTGTGGACCCAGGATGATTGGGTATAAGCCGAAGTGCCCGAAGATGTTTGAACAGCCTACAAAGGATTCACCACTCCTTGCGAGGAGATGTATACCCAGGCCTATCGTCGGATTGTTACTCAAAGCCTCTGGCCAGAGCATGTCATGTTTAGAGTATGAGTCTCTTAAATACATGAGAGTAATTAGAAATCCAAAGGACGAGAAAGACACTACTTGGGCTAGGTGTGACGTAGTCAGCCTAGTGGGGACTGACACACACAGACCATGTCCTGAACCAAGTGGGTATAAGATGGTGAAGGGAATGGGGCACGATTCATTAGAGCTGCTGAAGGGTTTCAGAATTACTTCTGAGGTCAACCGTTGATCTTTCGATTAATTGGGGGTCATGATGTACTACTAGGTGCCACTCATGATCGTTCTATAATTAATTGATTATAGACGACCAACATAAATCGAAAGCCTATTTAGTCACACGCACTACGAGTAATCCGAGGGATTTAAAACGAGTTGAAAATTGGATTTTCCGATCAAGAGAAATAAGTCGAATCTGAGTTAATCAGAGGCGCAACGGAAGCTAAAACTGGCTAAGTCTTTTGAAGGCTTATTGGGCGAATTAAATGAGTTTAATTCGCGATCGGTTCGGCTCGGTTTGGCCGGCCAAAAGGGTGCCAACCCCCTTTGGTTTGGCCGGCCACATCATTGGGGAGAAACCAATTTAATTGGTTTAATTAATAAAATAAATCTAGCGCGATTTGTTTTATAAATTATGGATAAATAAATTTGTATAAAGAAATTTATATAAAGAAATTTATAGAAATTTATTCTTTTTTATGGAAATTAAAATGATCCATGGAATGGTTTATTTTAATTTTATAAAATCAATTATGAATTGATTTTTCCATAATAAGAAAATTTATAAATTTCTTGTAAAATTTATTCCATAATAAAAGGAGAGATGTATTTGTTTTATTATAAAATTAGTTTTAATAAAACTTGGTTTAAACGGAATAATTCATAAAGAAAATTTATAGGATAAATTTCTTATGAAAAATTCCGTTAAAGGGGAGACTTGGCAAGGGAGAGGCTACTATATAAAGGAACCAAGGCTAGGCTTGATTTCTTGAAAAGATTGATCAAGAGATTAACTCTCTCTCTCTCTCTCTCTCTCTCTCTAACTCTCTCTCTCTAGGGCCGGCGCCCTTTCTCTCTCTAGGGCTGGCTCTCTCTCCTCCCCTAGGGCCGGCGCAAGCACCTAGGGTGCCCGTGAGTTTCCTCCACCAAGTTTGTGCCGAAGAAGAAGAAGAAGCGAATCGCGACTCCTTCCTTCCTTTCCCGGAATTTTGATTCCGTTACTTGGTGGTTAGTTTCCTTTCTTCTCTCTTGATATTCTAGTTGTGTCTTTGGAGAATCTAGTAGTTCTCGTCGACACAAAACTCGTGGCTTTGCGAAGTCATCCCGAAGAGAACTCGGCGTGGACGCGAATAGAGGCGGAGCTTCCAAGGGACGCTACGGTTGGATCTCGTCCCTTTCTTCGAGTTACGCGAGGTACAAAGTAAATTAGTTTACTTTTCCGCAAAGTTTTAATTTATGATCATGTCCACATATCATAAGGTTGCATGCTAGATACGTGGTTAAAATAATTTGAGAAATTATTTTATGTTAATTCTTCCGCTGCACGTAAAAATTTAAAATTTTACGAACCCGTATCCTTGTCAACATGCACCCGGTCCCAACAGTAATTATATGCATATATCATAAGTATATAGTTATTATAATTATGGGTAAACCTAATAATAGTACGCTTCCGAAATATTAATTCACAACATGAGCTATGAATTATATTAGTTAATAGTTATTATATGATAAGTGAGATCATATTTATTATATTACCATAAAATAACTTAAGGTAATCTTATATATTATATATAAGATAATAGTGAAGCATACGTTGATAATTCTAATATTGATAATTAGTATGAAAATATAGTGGACCCATAATCTATAATAAGTGTTAATATAATTAGGACACTACCCTATGCGTATCATTTTAGGTTATACCATATGACTTATACCATTAATTATATTAGTATTAGTATAATGGAACTAATACTATACGCTAACATAGGTGAAAGTGTTATAATCTTATGTATGTAGGCTATCATATAATTCCCTACACGAAACTATATTATAGGTTATACCTAATATCATAAATTATAGTTATTTATCATATAAATTATAGGTATAATACCTATAATTTTCTTATGGAATAATATGTATATTATGACAATATTTATATGATAAGGAATTAGTATAGTTATATTTATAATAATCTTATATTAGTACACACTCTCATATTATTATCATTTGCTTTATATAATAGGATATAATTATATTATATGATTGGTAACTCATATAATGTACAGGTTATATAATATTAGGTTAATACTAGGTTCACCTTAACTATTAATATTATGATGGTGCTCAATTAATACCATGTTTATGAACATAAGGTTGAGTCATCCTTATGACTAATTGTATTATGATTAACTTAGACCTAATGCATAAGGCAGAATACTTATACATGATTGTCTTATGATGTGACTTAAGATAGATTATGATATAAAGTATATTGAGCATCAGGTCGGTGATGAAGTAGTCTTATTAATTCTATTACTCTGTCTTCTAGCCATGCTTTTCTTCACCAAAGACAAGTATGGCCAATATCAGTTATTGTTATACCTACCCCATATTAAATTCTAAATTATTTTATTTTTTTCATAACTAAAACAATAGAAAATATCGTTCGTATTCACATATCATACAAGTACTTGCCATTATCTATCATAAGACATCATTCATACTTGCATATTCTAGAAACATAACATATCGTAAGAGTGCTTACTATCATGAAATATACCGAAAGGTACTTACTTGGAAGCGGCAGGAAGGAGGCTTGATGTGTGTGTAGTGAGATGGCAATGGCTCTGATTCCAACCTGTAACGCCCGCCTTTTCCCCCCACCTTATGATGTGGCGAGGAAGGCGTCGTTACGCTAAACATACATGGACTTAGAGAACATCTTAATGCAGCGAAATCATTTTTTTTCCTAAACATGCCTTTAACCATGCAACTAATACATGAAACATTCATACATGCCTAAACTTGTCATTCATAGACTTACATGCATAGCAACATGACCTAACCGTTCCATAACTTATTCATCATCATCATAAGTAGCAAGTAACTTATCCATAAACATAGCATCATGAGTCTTAAGTCATTCATCAAGCATAACCATTATAAACGTAACATAAAAATCTAAGGAGGCGTTTCCAAACCCCAAGACATGCGACATATGTAAATAAGAGGAATCCTTCTGCCAAGTCACTGCCACACACACACATGCTTCTACCTCTTCTGCGGCTTCCCTTAATAGCCTAATGCTTGTTCTGCGGTACGAGGAAAATAAAACTATAAGCACATAGGCTTAGTAAAACCCCTTTCCTACTCACTAAAACCATGCGTCGCTTAAACATAAACATATCAAGTATCTGACGTAACATATCTTCGAACATAAGCATAAGCATAGTCATGGCATGAGTCATAAGCATATGAACAACTAACATAGCATGATTCTTAACATCACCATAGATCTACAACCTACTTAGCATGACATAAATCTTAACATACATGTACATGAAACATACATACGTGGGCATGAAACATACTTATACATGGCATAATTCTTAGCATACATGAACATAAGGCATACTTATCATAGCAAAATTCTTAGCATACATGCATATAAGGCATACTTATCATAGCATAATTCCTAGCATACATGAACATAAGGCATACTTATCATAGCATAATTCTTAACTTACATGAACATAAAACATACTTCTTCATGGCATAATTCTTAGCTTACATGAACATAAAACATACTTATCATAGCATGAGAATAAAATGTACTTACCCTGGCGCGATGCACAACTTGGATGTATGCATGAGTCAAATGCATGTACTACATAAGGATGCTTAATTTTTAAAATCATACTTTTAAATGCTTAACATAATCATAACATCATTGGGGTCCCCGGCTTGTACCACATACATACATCAAAGCGTACATCCCTAAATAAATATGAGATAGCTAGCCTCAACCTACTAGGGTAAGGACAGCATAGTCGGTAGTCCTAGAACCGGGGCATTCTTAAGGTGCTCATCCCTGTTGCACAGCTTCGGTAGTGCCAGAACCGTGGACAGCTTCGGTAGTCCAGAACCGGGGCGTTCGTAAGGTGCCCATCCCTTGGACCCTTACTTCGGTCCGGTACAAGCCTCATACATAAAAATAAACATGCATGCTTCATCATTCATACTTGTCATTCATACTTGTCGTTCATACTTATTTCATATCATCGTTATGCCTTCATCATTCATACTTATCATTCATACTTAAGGCATAACCATCATCTTCATTCATACTTATCATTCTTTATTCATATAATAAGACATACATGCATAATCATGTTTCCTAGCCATAACATTATCTTGGTTCGTAAAACTTGCATGATCATAACACATACATAGACATGTACTTCATACATGATGCATTTCATCTAGCATACATAGTCCTAGTATTCATCATAAAGCATGGATGGTAAACTACATATATACATGACACATACTACTAGGGTTCATGGCATTCATCATAACACATGCATATACCTTCATGAATCATAAATCCATTATAAGCATTTATCAACATACATGCATCATTCTATTTATCATAACATAAGCATCTATCATCATACATGCATCATTCTATTTACCATAACATACTCCTACATCAATTACATGTATCCATGGTGTATGATCTAAATATTCATGATTAAAACAAAATCCTAAAATCAACCATGCAAAGTCATGTTATATAACACATAAACTAAGATTTTAGTCACATGGAGACCCTTACATCATGCTTAACAATGTAGTAGCATCATGGTAACCTATAAACATGCATTCTTGAGACCTTAACCCAAACCAAACCCTAGGTTTGGGTCTTGGCCGAAAGTCCTAAAGGACTATGGGTCCATGGAAAATTTGCCTAGATCATGATTAACATCCCTTACTTACATATCATGCTAAAGAAAAATCATTTAAACCCTTGATTGGACTTAACCCCAAGCCCTAGGCCTAAGGCAAGGGTTGGCCGAAACCCTAGAAGGGTAACAAGCCCATGGAAAAGTTCATTTAACACCATTCTTACCCATAAGGTATCATAAGAAACATATTAATCATGCTTGGAGAGGTTGGAGTTTTCCCCTAGCCCCTTGACCTTGATGTGGCCAAAACCCTAGAGGGTTATTAGGGTATCAAAAATTTCCCTAGATCATATTCTATGCCTTACATAACATCATGAAACATTTAAGAGCACAAAGGAAAATTTACATCATCCCTAAGCCCAAGCAATAGCCTTGGCCGAAACTTCCATAAGCCCTAACCATGGATTTTTCCAACATATCATGCCAACAAAACTTAGATCATGATAAATATCTTGAAAACCATCATACCACAGGTGAGGGGGGTTTTACCTTCCTTGATCTTGCTTACAAACTTTGAATAAAAGATAACAAGAGAACCTCATTGTCTCTAAACTCTCCTTAGTCCTTGTATCCTTGTAGGGTGGGGCCTTAGATATTCAAGATGGGGCATATGTGAATTTTTCCCAAGGGAGAAGAGGGCTTGAAGTTTTCGGCTAGAAGGGGAGGAAGAAGAGGTGAAGAGGAGAAGGGAAGTTGTAACTTCCTTGCCCACTTTATACCACTTTAAAAGGGGTAAATGAAGAGTCATGGTGTCTCTTCTCTTGGTGACTCTTCATTTTTCCCAAGCCTTAACTAAGATCCACTTCATTCCCTCATAGCACTCCCTTGCTAGGTGAATTGGTTAGTGCATGCTTGGTTGTACAAGAGGTCCAAGGTTCAATCCTTGGTGAATGCACTAATTTTTCTATTTTATTTTCTATTATTTTTTGAAAATTCCTTAAAATTCCCCCATAATTATGTTAATATTTCTCATTAAAATCCATCTATTTTTATATTAAATTCTACCTAAAATCCACCCATAGTAATGACACTAGAAAGCCCATATAAGTCCCCTTAGTACTTAGTTTCTCAATTTAAATGAGAAAACCATGGGTTTTTAGGCTAAGGTTCGTACTAATATTTCTAGGCTCTTCGAAAAATTATCTAGACATGCTTAATATTTTATAGAAAATATTAAGAAATTTTTCCGGGTCGTTACAATGTACTAGCATCATGGTAACTTGTAAACATGCATTCTTGAGACCTTAACCCAAACCAAACCCTAGGGTGGGGTCTTGGCCGAAACTCTAAGGGGACATGGTTTCATAGGAAATGTGCCTAGGTCATGATTAACATCCCATACCTTACATATCATGCCATGGAAAACCATTTGGACCCTTGATTGGACTTAATCCTAAGTCCTAGGCCTAATCCATGAGTTGGCCGAAACCCTAGAAGGGTAACAAGCCTGTAGGAAAATTCATGTAAACAACCATTATTACCCATAAGACATCATAGGAAACACACTAATCATGCTTGGAAAGGTTGGAGTTTACCCTAGCCCCTTTACCTTGATGTGGCCGAAACCCTAGAGGGTTGTTAGGATGATACAAAACTCCCAAAATCATGCTTTTATACTTCACCTATCATGGGTAAACATTTGAAAATATAAAGGAAGTCTTTAACATGATTTCTAGCCCAATGCATGGCTTGGCCGAAACCTTCATGAGCCCTAACCATGGATTTTTCAACATATCATGCCAATAAGAACTTAGATCATGACAAATAACTTGGAAGCTATCATACCACAGGTGAGGGGGTCTTACCTTCCCTTATCTTGGATCTAGTCCTTGAATAGAAAAAATAGAAAGAACCTTCTTGACTCTAATCCTCTTCTTAGCCCTTGTAGTCTAGTAGATAACCCTTAGATCTTGGAGATGAAGCCTTCTTGTGAAACTTTTCCAAAGGAAAATGGGGCTTGTGGGTTTCGGCTAGGAGAGGGAAGAAGAAGGAGAGAAGGCTTGGTGGATGAGAAGAAGAGAAATCTTAATTGGTAAGTTACTACTCCTCTCCTTTATTCACCATGAAGTGGGCAAGTGAAGAGTCATAGTGTCTCTTCCCTTGGTGACTCTTCATTTTCCCTAAGCCTTAACTAAAATCCACTTCATTCTCTACTAGCACTCCCTTGCTAGGTGAATTGGTTAGTACATGCATGGTGGTACCATAGGTCCAAGGTTCAATCCTTGGTGCATGCACTTTATTTTTTCTATTTTATTTTATTTTCAAAAATTCCCTAAAAATTCACCCATGATCATACTAATATTCCTAATTAAAATCTATTTATATTTATATTAAATTTCACCTAAAATCCACTAATTACCATGGTCTTGGAAAAGCCCATTAGTACTTAGCTTCTCAATTTAAATAAGAAATTATGGATAATTAGGCTAAAGTTCGTACTAATATCTCTAAATTTCTTCAAAACTATTCAGACACGATCAATATTTTAAATAAAATATTGAGAAGATTTTCCGGGTCGTTACAATCCCCCATACCTCGTGAAAGTTCGTCCTCGAACTTAGAATTGCTCCGGGTACTTGCGTCTCATCTCGTCCTCATGTTCCCAGGTAGCTTCCTCAAACCGTTGACTTTGTCATAGGACCTTGACTAAGGGTACCTCCTTGTTCCTTAGCTTCTTGATCTCTCGATCCAAGATCTGAATAGGTCGGCTTTCGAAACTTAGGTCATCCTGAACTTGTATTGTCTGTGGCTCAATCACCTGATCTGTGTTTAGAACACACTTCTTGAGCATTGACACATGGAACACATTATGGATAGCCGACATCTCTGGAGGCAGCTCTAGCTCATATGCTACATTGTCGACTCTTTCCAGTATCGGGTACGGCCCCACATAACGCGGACTCAGTTTCCCTTTCTTGCCGAATCTCGTTACCCCTTTCATAGGAGCCACTTTGAGAAATACCAGATCTCCAACATTGAATTCCAGTGGCCGACGCCGGACATCTGCATAACTCTTCTGCCGACTCTGTGCAGTTTCTATCCATCGTCGAATGTTCTGTATAGCTCGGGTGGTGTCGTCGATGAGATCCGTCGTGAGCCCCATTGCCTTCTTTTCACCACCTTCGTACCAACAGATTGGAGACCTACATCTCCTCCCATACAAAGCTTCATAAGGTGTCATTCCGATAGTAGCTTGGTAGCTATTATTGCAAGCGAACTCCGCTAAACATAGATATCGGCACCAGCTCCCTTTGAAATCCAAGGTACAAGCTCGTAACATGTCTTCCAGCACTTGATTCACTCGTTCAGTTTGCCCGTCAGTCTGTGGATGAAAGGCGGTGCTGAATCGTAGTTTAGTGCCGAGAGACTTCTGAACACACTCCCAAAAATGTGAAGTAAAGCGACCATCCCTATCTGAGATGATGGTCTTGGGAACTCCATGAAGTCTGATTATCTCCTTAGCATATAATTGAGCCAGTTGCTCAATCGAATAAGTCATCTTGATAGCTAAGAAGTGAGCAGACTTCGTCAACCTGTCCACTATTACCCATATTGCATCATATCCGTTCGTAGTCTTTGGGAGTCCTGAAATGAAATCCATAGAGATATCTTCCCATTTCCATTCCGGAATTGGGAGTGGCTGCGGAGCTCCTCTGGGTCGCTGGTGTTCTTCTTTCACTCATTGGCATGTCAGGCAAGTACTAACATGCCGAGCCACATCACCCTTCATACCGGACCACCAGAATTTCTCCTTCAGGTCTTGATACATTTTGGTGGATCCTGGATGCATCGAGTAAGGGGTTCTGTGAGCTTCTATTAATATTTCTCTCCGTAGCTCCGGAGCATTAGGGATACATAGACGATCCCTAAGGTAGAGTACTCCCCCGTTGGCGATATGAACACCATTGCCCTTTCCTTCTAGAATCTCCTGCCTAATTCTCTGAAGACTCGAATCACCATTTTGTTTTTCTAGTATGTCCTCGAACAGCATCGGTGCCATTGTCATGGTAGAAAGCCGTCCGGAGATGACCTCGACTCCAAAATTAATAATTTCTCTTTCGAGTGGTCGGGGTAATCTAGATATGGACATCAAGGTGGCACTTGACTTCCGGCTGAGTGCATCGGCCACTTTGTTTGCCTTCCCTGCATGACTATTTCTATATTGCCTACTATATTCTTTCTAAACGCATTCAATATATTACTCTTATTAAGTTAATATTATCACACTATAAATCTATACAAAGTACTCTAATTACATGCAGTCTTTTCATTAATATATTTCAATACTACCCCGTAAGTTCCATATATGTATACTCTTTCGTTATATTTATTAGAAATCACAACGAAATATGTAGAATTGTTATGATTGGTTTTATAATTATAGTATAGACATTTATAATCTTAATATACACAAAAGATATGAGTAGTTTGTCTTTAGAAAGATTACGATTTAACACAATAGATAAGTGAATTATTATAAATTATTATAATATGTTGTCATAGCTAGGTAATATTTGTCAAAGTCGAGTATACCAGTTTTGTCAGTTATCAGTGTAACACCCGCTTTTTTTTTTTTTTGACCACCATAAAGCGGTGCTACGTTAACATACTTAGGGCATGTAGACATCATAACGCAGCGGAAAACTTTAAACTTACACCTACATGCACTTTCTATCATTCCTAGCATCATAACATACTTAGCATCATGTCATACTTAGCATCATGTTATACTTTAGCATTCTGTCATCCTTTAGCATCATATCATAGAGTCATAGTCATATTCAAGTACTTAGTAGTAAAGGTAAAGTTCTATCATAAGGCAAGCAAACATATGGTCTCTTGGCCAAGTCACTATCACACACATTCTGCAAAGCCCTCCTGCTGCTTCCTTACTGTTCCTTTGCGTGATCTGCGGTATAAGATAATAAAACTATAAGCACACAGGCTTAGTAAGACTCTTTCCTACTCACTAAAACCGTCCGTCACTTAATCATAAGCATATGAAACATTAGCACTCTTAGCGCTTTACTTAGAACATCATCCTTAGCATCACTTAGCATTCATTTGACATGTCATGGACATAGCTTCACCCCATTCATAGCATGGCATAAACATAACCATAAACATTCGGGTATGGCATAATTATTGACATAACATAAACATCGTAAACAATCATAGCATGGCATAATACTTGATATAGACATAAATAAAATCATGACATAAATCTAATTACAATCATGGCATCCCATACTAGCATGAGCATGAACAAAATAATGGCATTTTAACGTAACATAAACATAATTAAACCATGGCATCCTAAACTAGCATAACATCATGGCATCCTAAACTAACATAAACATAGATAAAGTCATGGCATCCTAAACTATCATAAACATAAGTAAAGCATGACATTCTAAACTAGCATAAAATCATGGCATCCTAAACTAACATAAACATAGATAAAATCATGGCATCCTAAACTATCATAAACACAATTAAAGCATGGCATTCTAAACTAGCATAAAATCATGGCATAAACATAAATAACATCATGGCATAAACCTAAATAATATCATGGCATAAGCTTAAATAATATCATGGCATACACATAAACAAAAATCATTGCATAAACATAAATAAAATCATGGCACAAACATAAATAAAAGCATGGCATACACATAAATAAAATCATGGCATGAACATATCTTCATAACATACTTTTCGTAAACATACTTTTCATAACATAATGCATAGCATAAATGGATGCATGTAGCAACTGTGCATATATATATATAAGGATGCTTAATCTTGAAAACATGCTTTTAAATACTTGAACATAATCATAACATGCATTGGGCCCTGGCTTGTACCACATTCATTCATCATATGCGCGCATCCCTAAGTAAATACGAGGTAGCTAATCTCGACCTACTAGGGTAAGGACAGCTTCATCGGTAGTCCCGAACCGTAAGGACAGCATCATCGGTAGTCCCGAACCGTGGACAGCATCATCGGTAGTCCAGAACCGTGGACCTTACTTAGGTCCGGTACAAGCCCATAAAATAAAATAAATGCTTTCATATGCTTCTTCATTCATCATCATTCATAGCATATTCATTCGTTCATCATACTTAACCTTCATTCATCATTTCATTCTTAGACATGGCATAGGTACACATCATTCATATAGCATGGCATACACACATAAGCATGTCATACATTCATATCATTCGTAAGACATGGCATACATACATATCATTCATACATCATGGCATACATACATATCATTCCTAAATCATGGCATATGTCTAAACATTCTATGACCTAACGTATATTTCATGACATATAAGCTATAGGTTTAGTTAACATGGTATTCCTTCACCTTACTTAAGCATACCTCCTAATTACCTATACCCTAAGGTACTCTAGGGTACCCCAAAAATTCCCAAAAATTATAGTTACTTACTACACATCATAAGAGCACAGTAGATAACCTTATCATGATTTTTAACATATTTTTAGACCTTTAAAACATGTTGGCCGAAACCCTTGAACTTAAAGTTCTGGGTTTTGCTTCCCTCATGTTGGCCGAGACCCTAGGGTGTCCTAGGGTACTCTAAAAATTCCCAAAAATTACAGTTAACTTATAAACATCATAAGGAACCAGTAAATAACATTATCATGATTTTTAACATAATTATGGACCTTTAAAACATGCTGGCCGAAACCTTTGAACATAGAAACCTTGATTTTGTTTTCCCTTCAACACTTAATCCGAAACTAACCCATATATCATGCAAAAAATCCCCAAAAATTTCCAATTTACTTCTAAACATCATAAGGGAACATCAAATAATATTATCATGATTTTTATCATAATTATGGACCTTTAAAACATGCTGGCCGAAACCTTTGAACCATAGAAACCTGGATTTTTGTTTCCCTTCAACATTAAATCCGAAACTAACCCATATATCATGACAAAAATCCCCAAAAATTTCAATTAACTTCTAAACATCATAAGGGAACATCAAATAATATTATCATGATTTTTATCATACTTATGGACCTCTAGAACATGCTGGCCGAAACCATTGAACCATAGAAACCTGGATTTTGTTTCCCTTCAACATTAAATCCAAAACCCCCCCATATATCATGCCAAAAATCCCCAAAAATTTCAATTAACTTCTAAACATCATAAGGTAACATCAAATAATATTATCATGATTTTTAGCATAATTATGGACCTCTAGAACATGCTGGCCGAAACCTTTGAACCATAGAAACCTGGATTTTGTTTCCCTTCAACATTAAATCCGAAACCCACCCATATATCCAGCCAAAAATCATGGAAAACGTTGGTAACTATTATACCACAGGTGAGGGAGTCTTACCTTATATTTCTTGATTTTTAGACCTTGGATGGAAAGAAGGAAGAAGACTTGACCACACCTAGCCCTTGGAAACTTGAGAAGACCTTAGATCTTGGAGGATGAGACTTTTTGTGAAGTTTTCTCAAGGGAGAAGTCCTCCTTGAGTGCTCGGCAAGAATGGAGAAGGAAGAGAGGAGCAAATGCACTTGATGGCATGAAGAATGAAACTCCCAAACCCCCTTATTAATCAACCATTAAGGTGGTGAATGAAGAGTTTTCTATGACCCTTCATCTTCCTTTACCATTTAACCACCATTCACTTCCTTTCCTCACAAGAATTCCTTGCTAGGTGAGTTGGTTAAAGCATTCATTGGTTGCATAAGAGGTCCAAGGTTCAATCCTTGGCCCATGCATTTTTATTTCTATTTTATTTAATCTTTTTTCTTATTTTCGAAAATTCCCCTTTTATTTCGAAAATTCTCAAAAATGACCCATAATTTTGCCAATATTCCTAAATAAAATTCTTTTATATTTATATGAATTTTACTCAATTAATACCCATTTTTTCGGAGCCCATTTAAGACCCATTAGTACCTAATTCCTCAAATTAATTAGAAAATTAAACTAATACTTACCCATAATCATGCTAATATGTCCCATTAAATCCTATTTATCTTTATACTAATTTCCACCTAAAATCCACCGATAATTATGGTACTAGCAAGCCCATATAAGGCCCATTAGTGCCCTTTTTCCCAATTTAAATGGGAAAACATGGATTTTCTAGGCCAAATTTTGCATTATTACCTCTAGGTCCTTCGGAAAATTATCTAGACATGCTTAATATTTTAATAAAATATTAAGAGAATTTTCCGGGTCGTTACAATCAGCTCATTAATATTTTAAGAATGCTTAAACTTAACTAGATTTTTTTTTGATAACTAATAATTTCTTTATTTAAATATAACTGCTAGCCTATGTATAGCTAAAATGACAGTTCTTTTTAGAATATAACACTAATATAACCAGTACTACATTTCTCTTCTATCTACATTCTAGTTTATCAAATTATCTACAACTTATATATTCATATGGTTATTCACTTAGTTATATTGCCTTAAATGAGCAAAAACTTCTAGCTACACTACTTACTTATCGTTTAATTCTCATTCATAAATTCTCATCAATTCTGTTACTCTGTCTTCTAGCCATGCTTTCCTTCATGAATGACAAGTATGGATAATATGAGTTATCGTTATTCCTACCCTCCATATTAAATTTTAAATTATTTGATTCATAAGAAAAATATATATCGTTCATAGTCACATATCCTAAAGTACTTTTCATCATAAAACATCATTCATGCTTGCATATTCTAGAATCATAGGTATCATCCTTACTTGCATATTCTAGAATCATAAAGTATTTTAAAAGTGCTTACTATCATAAAATATGCAGAGAGGTACTTACTTGGAAGCGGCAGGGAGAAGACTTGATGTGTGTGTAGTGAGATGACAACGGCTGTGATACCAACCTGTAACGCCCGACTTTTTCCCACACCTTGTGGTGTGGCGAGAAAGGCGTCGTTACGCTAAACATACATATGCATAAAAACATCTCAATGCAGCGGAATAAATTTTTTTTCTTCTACACATGGTTTTAACCATGCAACTAATACATGAAACATCTATACATGCCTAAACTTGTCATTCATGAACCTAGGGTCATTGGGCTTAGCATATTAACGACATACATGGCATCATAACCTAACCATTCCATAACTTATTCATCATCATCATAAGTAGCAAGTAACTTATCCGTAAACATAGCATCATGAGTCTTAAGTTATTCACTAGGCATGACCATTATAAACATAACATAAAATCTAAGGAGGCATTTCCAAAACCCAAGACATGCAATATGTGCAAATAAAAGGATCCTTTGCCAAGTCACTGCCACCCACACACATGCTCTTGCCCCTCCTGCTGCTTCCCTTAGTAACTTCTTGCTTGATCTGCGGTTTGAGGAAAATAAGACTATAAGCACACAGGCTTAGTAAGACCCTTTCCTACTCACTAAAACCATACGTCACTTAAACATAAACATATCAAGTATCTGACATAACATAATTCTGAACATAAAGCATAAGCATAATCTTGGCGTAAGTCATAACCATATGAGCAACTAACATAGCATGATTTATAACATAAACATAAATCTACAACATACCTAGCATAGCATAATTCTTACTCTTAACATACATGAACATGAAACAAACTTATCATGGCACCTTTCTTAGCCTACATGAACATGAAACATACTTATCATGGCACCTTTCTTAGCCTACATGAACATGGAACATACTTATCATGACATATTTATTAGCATACATGAACATGGAACCTACTTTTGCATGGCATAATTCTTAGCATACATGAACATGGGACCTACTTATTCATGGCATAATTCTTAGCCTACATGGGCATAGTCTTAACATAACATAAGCATAAAATACACTTACCCTGGCGTGATGCATGACATGAATGAATGCATGAGTAAAATGCATTTACTACATAAGGATGCTTAGTTTTGAAATCATACTTTTAAATGCTTAACATAAACATAACATCATTGGGGTCCCCGGCTTGTACCACATACATACATCATAAGCGTGCATCCCTAAGTAAATACGAGGTAGCGAGCCCCGACCTACTAGGGTAGCAACAGCATAGTCGGTAGTTCCAAAAACCCGGGTGTTCTTAAGGTGCCCATCCCTGTTGGACAGCTTCGGTAGTCCCAGAACCGTGGACAGCTTCGGTAGTCCAGAACCGGGGCGTTCTTAAGGTGCCCATCCCTTGGACCCTTACTTCGGTCCGGTACAAGTCCATTCATAAAAATAAAATACTATGTATGCTTCATCATTCATACTTATTTCAAACATCGTTATGCCTTCATCATTCATACTTATCATTCATACTTAAGGCATAACCATCATCTTCATTCATACTTATCATTCTTTGTTCATAAAATAGAACGTACATGCATAATCATGTTTCTAGTCATAAACATTATCTTGGTTCATAATGCTTGCATGATCATGATACATAAATAAACACGCACTTCATACATGAAACATTTCATCTAGCATACATAATCTTAGTATTCGTCATAAAGCATGGATGGTAAGCTACATATAACATGGCACATACTACTAGGGTTCATGGCATTCATCATAAAACCATAAGTCTATTATAAGCATTTATCAACATACATGCATCATTTTTATTTATCATGGCCTACTCCTACATCAATTGCATATGTTCATGGTATATGATCTAAATATTCATGAGTAAAGCATAACATAAAATCTAACCTACAAGGTCATGTTATATAATACATAAACTAAGATTTTAGTAACATAAGATCTTTACATCATGCTTAACTATGTGCTAGCATCATGGTAACTTATAAACATGCATTCTTGAGACCTTAACCCAAACCAAACCCTAGGGTGGGGTCTTGGCCGAAACTCTAAGGGGACATGGTTTCATAGGAAATGTGCCTAGGTCATGATTAACATCCCATACCTTACATATCATGCCATGGAAAACCATTTGGGCCCTTGATTGGACTTAATCCTAAGTCCTAAGCCTAATCCATGAGTTGGCCGAAACCCTAGAAGGGTAACAAGCCCGTAGGAAAATTCATGTAAACAACCATTATTACCCATAAGACATCATAGGAAACACACTAATCATGCTTGGAAAGGTTGGAGTTTACCCTAGCCCCTTTACCTTGATGTGGTCCAAACCCTAGAGGGTTGTTAGGATGATACAAAACTCCCAAAATCATGCTTTTATACTTCACCTATCATGGGTAAACATTTGAAAATATAAAGGAAGTCTTTAACATGATTTCTAGCCCAATGCATGGCTTGGCCGAAACCTTCATGAGCCCTAACCATGGATTTTTCAACATATCATGCCAATAAGAACTTAGATCATGACAAATAACTTGGAAGCTATCATACCACAGGTGAGGGGGTCTTACCTTCCCTTATCTTGGATCTAGTCCTTGAATAGAAAAAATAGAAAGAACCTTCTTGACTCTAATCCTCTTCTTAGCCCTTGTAGTCTAGTAGATAACCCTTAGATCTTGGAGATGAAGCCTTCTTGTGAAACTTTTCCAAAGGAAAATGGGGCTTGTGGGTTTTGGCTAGGAGAGGGAAGAAGAAGGAGAGAAGGCTTGGTGGATGAGAAGAAGTGAAATCTTAATTGGTAAGTTACTACTCCTCTCCTTTATTCACCATGAAGTGGGCAAGTGAAGAGTCATAGTGTCTCTTCCTTTGGTGACTCTTCATTTTTCCTAAGCCTTAACCAAAATCTACTTCATTCTCTACTAGCACTCCCTTGCTAGGTGAATTGGTTAGTACATGCATGGTGGTACCATAGGTCCAAGGTTCAATCCTTGGTGCATGCACTTTATTTTTTTCTATTTTATTTTATTTTCGAAAATTCCCTAAAAATTTACCCATGATCATACTAATATTCCTAATTAAAACCTATTTATATTTATATTAAATTTCACCTAAAATCGACTAATAACCATCGTCTTGGAAAAGCTCATTAGTACTTAGCTTTCAATTTAAATAAGAAATTATGGATAATTAGGCTAAAGTTCGTACTAATATCTCTAAATTTCTTCAAAACTATTCAGACACGATCAATATTTTATATAAAATATTGAGAAGATTTTCGGGTCGTTACACTTAGGGAAGAGGAGAAGAAGGAGAAGAAGGGAAGTAATATGACCTCTCTTCCCTTCCCCAACTGCTGCCATGAGTTTCTCCTTCCCTACTCGCCGGCGCTGCCCATGACCTAGGAGAGAGAAAGAGAGAGAGAGAAGAAAACTAGGGATGTGTTGGATGCCTTGGTCTCATAATACATGAAGTATATATAGGCTACACTAGGGACCATGAGGAAGAGTTGGGTCATGATCTCCTAATGGATCCAAACCCCGATCCATTAATGATAATCCAATCCACTAAAGGATTATCATTTAACTATCTCACCAACCCCCATAATTAAATATGGGCTCCACCATATTATGAGTACATAATCTCCCCGTGTTTATGATCTCGCATGCCCATTAATTAATTAAATTACTGACAATTTAATTAATTAATATCTAACTCCGTGAGTAGTACCACTCAACCTTATCATCATGTCGGACCAAGTTCACCTGCAGGATTTACATGATGAACTTTATGAGCTCCTCAAGGGGACATCATCATCCTAATGCATTAGGACACAGTTTCCATCTATAATCATTGACACACCATGTAAATAATATTATTTCCAATATACCGGGCCTATCGATTTAACAAATAAATCTCTCTATTAGTAAATCAAAGAAAATAGATATTAAGTATATGTGCTCATTATTATATCTGGATTAAGAGCATATACACCATAATATCTAAGGTCTGATTTGTTGGATCGAGAGAAACGATAGAGGGGTGGTGAATATCGTTAAACGCTTTTCGGATAAAAACTAGAGCAAGTACGCAGCGGAATAAAAACAATCACGAACACAGGTAATTTTACTTGGTTCGGAGCCTAGGTCGACTCCTACTCTAAGGCCCACGGTCATTGACCGTTTTCTGCGGGCAATTCTATAAGTGCGTAAAAATAGTTTACAAGAGTTGTACAATTGTAGTATAGTAAACTGAAAGAAAATAGCTCTTCGTTATCGACGTCCGGTGTAGTTTATACTTCGGTGCAGATGGACGTCATAGGCGCTTGAGTCATGAGTGGAAGGTTCCCGGAGTAAAGCGCTTTGAGTCGAAGAGCAAGTTGGTGTTGGAAGAAGTGTTGTCTGAAGCCTTGGGGTCGAGGGCCCTTTTATAGCCCCTGGGGGCGCCCGAAACGTCGGAGGCGCCCCCCCACATGTCAGCCGATCCGCTTCCGTCTCGGTCAGCTCTGATCCCTTAAAACTCGGGATCAGGCATTGACGGGGGCGCCCGCAAAGCTGGGGGCGCCCGGGTTGACCGGGTCTCCTCTTATCCATTGGCTTCGCTGGGTTCTACTTCGTTAGCTTCAACTGGGGGTGCCCGGGACGCTGGGGGCGCCCGGGAGCCTGGGGGCGCCCGGGAGCAAGGGGGCGCCCCACCCATGAACTGTCGAAGCCTGTCTTTGCTTCATGTGTTTTGTGTTCACCTTGGGGGCGCCCGGGACACTCCGGGTGCCCTGGTCAGCTGCTGCCTCACTCCTTTGAGGCTCTCTGAGCTGTAGACACTCGTTCCTTTGGTCTTGCATCCAGGGTTTGTCCAAAACACCATAAAGAAATAAGATGTTAGTTTATACAGCCTTAGCTATCTTGGTTCTGACTTTGAGCCTCCCAAATGGAGCCCTAGGTCGAACCGACGCCTACTGTTCCCTCGACGGGGAACGTGTCCTCACCTACTCCTCTTGGGAGAATTTACCTGATGCCAACCGGTTCCTCCGGTTGGACTTTTGCCTAGCGGTCCTTCGCCAGGTCTTGGATACCAAGCTGTCCTTCACCCGGTGCCTAGCAGTCCTTCGCTAGGTCTTCAGTCCCAAGCTGTCCTTCGCCTGGTGCCTAGCAGTCCTTCGCTAGGACTTTAGTCCCCTGGCATTCCTTCGCCAGTGCCTAGCAGTCCTTCGCTAGGACTTTTTACCCTTGCATTCCTTCGCCAGTGCCTAACAGTCCTTCGCTAGGACTTTTCCTGCACACTTGAGTAACATGTTGGATAACAAATGAGACTTAACTTTTGAACCCTTTTGCCATTATCAAAACTCAGGTTCGACTTGGGTGCTTTCTGCACCAATAATCTCCCCCTTTTTGATTTATGGCAACCCTGGTTCAAAAAGTTAAGTTAATCAAAGTAAGTAAAAAAATTAAATTTTGTTCCCTCCCCCTGGAAGGAGTCTCCCCCTAGATTTTTCAAAACTTCGTGGGGTTTTTGAAAATAAATTCTAAGTTTAAGGATGGATTTTTACTTAGAATAATTTTCAACAGAAATTAATTTTGGTTGTCTATTTTGGAGAACTTGTAGACTTTTTAAGTTTAAATACTTAGAAAACTTAAGAAGAATTCTGAAAGCTTAAGTTTGAGTACTAAAGAAAATTTTGACGCCCTAAGTTTAAAGTACTCAAAAAAAGTTTTGAAAACTTTTAAGTTTTAAAGTACTTAGTGAAATTTGAAAAACTTAAGTGCTTAGGTAAACTTAAGTACTTAGGGAAGTTTTGAAAAACTTATGTACTTAGTGAAATTTGAAAAACTTAAGTGCTTAGGTAAACTTATGTACTTAGGGAAGTTTGAAAAACTTAAGTACTTAAAAAGTTTTGAAAAACTTAAGTACTTAGAAAAGTTTTTAAAAAAACTTAAGTACTTAGAACAGTTTTGAAAGACTGAAGTACTTAAAAAAGTTTGAAAAACTTAAGTACTTAGAAAAAACTTAGTACTTTTGAAAAATTTAGTTAAGTACTTTTTGAATAAAGGATAGAGTTTGAAATTTTGAGAGTTGAAGAAATTCTTAAAAAATTTTAAACTCTCTCCTTTCCTATCTCTCCCCCTTTGCCATATATCAAACACAAATAAATATAGCAGAAACAGAATAATTAAATTGTCTAACCAAATCAGTACTGAACCAATTCATGATGAGAATTAAACCAAATCAGTTTCATTTTCCTCGTTTAGGGACATGTCTAACCCAATTAGTTACTTACTAACTGTTATAAACAGTAGTTTTCGCTAGGGTTAGTCAAGTTAAGTGTTCTGTTCAAGTTAAATTTTCTAAACTTGACACTTAACTTGATTACTGTGTAAGTTGTATTTAGTGCCCCAATTACTGCAGATGCACTGACTTAAAGCATCTTGAATTAAGGCAAAGACCTAAGCATCTCAACCCTTTCTAAGTTATCAATCAAAAGTACCCTAAGGTGCTTGTGAGATGCTGGCTTCTAAATCTATAGGTGCATGCAATTCTAGGGTTAGGGCCTAGGCTAAGTCCATTTTCGAAAAAGCCCTAGTTTTGAAAGGGGGTAGTTTTGAAATAAAACTAAGTCGAAAAATTTGCAAGACAACAAAAAACTGATTTTGAAATTAAGTAAAATAGTTTTTCAAATTCTTTTAGAAACTGATTTTTAAATCAAGTAAAGCAGTAAGAAAATCAAAAGTAGAGTTAACCTATTCTACTGAGCACAATCCTAACTGCCTTCTTAGTGAGCTGAACTCAGACTCAGGTAGGGGTTTGGTGAATATGTCGGCTAAGTTAGATTTAGAATCTACATGCTTAAGGACTATCTCACCCCTGGCTACATGGTCTCTTACAAAGTGACGTTTAACTTCTATGTGTTTAGTTCTGGAATGTTGGATTGGATTTTTAGTTAGATTAATTGAGCTTATGTTGTCAATGAAAACCTGAGTTTGGGTGTAGTTGAGCTGGAAGTCCTTAAGAGTGTGCATCATCCATAAAAGTTGTGCTACACACTCTCCTAAGGCTACATACTCAGCTTCAGTTGTGGATAGAGCTACACAGTGTTGTTTTCTGCTGCACCAACTTACTAGACTATTTCCTAACAGTTGGCAGCTTCCACTTGTGCTCTTTCTATCTAATTTACAACCAGCATAGTCAGAATCCGAGTATCCTGACAAATCAAAAGTTGAAGTCCTAGGATACCAAATCCCTACATTTAGGGTGCCCTTAACATATCTTAGTATTCTTTTTAGGGCTGCTAAGTGTGTTTCCTTAGCATATGTTTGGTATCTAGCACACATTCCTACAGAAAAAAGGATATCAGGTCTGCTGGCTGTAAGGTACAGTAGACTTCCTATCATACTTCTATAGAGTTTAAGGTCTACTAGTTTTCCATCAGGGTCACTATCTATTTTTACATTTGTGGCCATGGGAGTACTTATGCTTTTAGAGTTATCCAATTTAAAGTTCTTTATTAATTCTTTAGCATATTTGGATTGATGGACATAGTTTCCATCTCTAGTTTGTTTGATTTGTAAACCTAGAAAGAAATTGAGCTCACCAACTAAACTCATTTCAAACTCATTTTCCATTATTTTCACAAATTCTTTTAGAAAGTTTGAGTTGGTGGACCCAAGGATTATGTCATCTATGTAGATTTGGGCAATAAATAGATCTTTTCCTGAGGTTTTAATAAATAGGGATGAGTCAATTTGACCTTGTTTAAATTCTTTAGAAATTAAGTAAGTTGATAGGCGTTCATACCAGGCCCTAGGTGCTTGTTTTAGTCCATATAGTGCTTTAGTAAGTTTGTAAACGTGGTCAGGTCTTTCTAAGTCCTCAAATCCGGGGGGTTGTCCTACATAGACTTCTTCCTTAATGAATCCATTTAGAAAGGCTGACTTTACATCCATTTGGTATAGTTTGAATCCTTTATGGGATGCAAAGGCTAATAACATCCTAATGGACTCAAGTCTAGCTACTGGGGCATAGGTTTCGTCATAATCTAACCCTTCTACTTGGGTGAATCTTTTCGCTACTAAGCGGGCTTTATTTCTGACTATTTCTCCTTGATCATTTAACTTATTCCTGAAAACCCACTTAGTGTCAATGACGGATTTGCCCTTAGGTTTAGGCACTAATTCCCAGACTTGGTTTCTTTTGAATTGGGCTAGCTCTTCTTACATAGCTATGATCCAATCAGGATCAGGTAGGGCTTCCTCTATAGTCTTGGGTTCAATTTTTGAGATCATGGCTATCTGACTAAGGTTTCTATAGGAAGACCTAGTTCTGACTCCTAGAGTTGGATCATCCACAATTTGATCGGTTGGATGATTAAGTCTGGGTTTCTTGGTTTTTCTAGAACTTAGTTCGGTCTCAGGTCCGGCTGGTCGGTTTGGTTCACTATTTGATTCAACTCTTTGAGCTGGTTCAATTATTGGGTCAACAGTTAGATGATTTGACTCAGTGGTTGGTTTAATAGTTAGTTCGTTTAAGGGTTCAATTAAAGGTTCAACAGTTTGTTCATTAATTTCTTGATCAGAATTTGATGACGTTAGGTCTGGATTATCAGATGTTGAGTTGATTTCTTCATCAAATATTAAGTTTGTTGTTTCTTCAATTTTCTTAGTTTTTTGTTGTAAACCCTATAGGCTCTACTTGTGGTTGAATATCCTAGGAATATGCCTGGAGTTGACTTAGACTGGAATTTTCCTAAGTAGTCTTTGGTGTTCAGGATATGGACTTTACATCCAAAGACCTTTAGGTAGTGTAGATTTGGAAGTCTATGGTAATATAGTTCATCGGGTGTTTTGTTGTGTCGCTTGTTAATCAAGATCCTATTTTGGATGTAGCAAGCCATATTAATTACTTCTACCCAATATTGGTTGGCTAAGTTAAATTCATTGAGCATAGCCCTAGCGGCTTCCTGTAAAGTTCTATTTTATCTTTCGACTATCCCATTTTGTTGGGGGGTTCTATGACATGAAAATTCATGTAAATACCCATTTACCTTACAGAATTTTCGAACCGTTGATTTTTAAATTCTCCCCCGTGGTCACTCCTAAGTCTTTTGATTTTAGCATTGTTTTGATTTTCAATTAACTTACAGAATTCATTAAAAAGGTTTAGGGTTTCATCTTTGGTCTTTAGAAACCTAACCCAGGTAAACCTTGAGTAATCATCAACTATTACTAAGCAGTACCGGTTTCCGCTTAGTGACTTGGCTCCATGTGAATCAAATAGGTCAAGGTGCAAGAGCTCAAGTATGGTTTGAGTTAGATCAGATTGAATTAGTTTGTGATTAGATCTGGTTTGTTTACCTTGATTACATGATTCACATATTAGGTTTTCATGATTTTTAATTATAGGAATACCTTTAATTAGGCCAAATTGGGTGATTTTTGAAATAATTCTTAGGTTAGTGTGACCTAGTCTCCTATGCCAGAGATTTGATTGTTCTAACTGAGTTAACATACATTTAGGTACTAGGGGAAGGTTTATAGTGTATACATTATTTTTCCTAGTGCCCTTAAGCATGATTTCTGAGTCTTGTACATTTCTAATTAGGCAGTTAGAATTGTTGAAGGTGACTATATAACCAGAATCACATAACTGACTTATACTAAGCAAGTTAAAATTGAAGTTTTCAACCAAAAGCACTTTCATAATAACAAAGTCAGATTTAAGTTCAATATTACCTGACCCAATTACCTTGAGTGTAGCATTGTTCCCAAATACCACTGAGCCTAGGTTCTTAAACTTGAGTTTGGTGAATTTCAATTTATCTCCAGTCATGTGTCTGGAGCAACCGCTATCCAACATCCATTGGTCCAAATCTTTATGTTCCTATACATAAAGAGTTTTATTGATTTGGATCCAATTAGAGTCAGGAATAGCTTAAATTGAGTTTCACTGCCTAGTCTGTCTCACCCAAATCTAGGGTTTTCAATCACGTTAGCCTTATAGGTTTTGTGAGACAGGTTTTGATAAGTAAAATTATTTTGAAAACCTTAAATTAATTTTTGAAAACAATTGAATTTATTTTGAAACGAATGTTTAAATCTACATGTAACTGAAAATTTATGTTAGATTTGAATTTGACAAAGAATAATTTGAATTTGAATTTCAAAAATTGGCTTCCAGGTCTTGGCAAGGCACTATGCACTAGTACAAAAAAGACCTTTAACAACGGCTTTTAACACCGGTTGTATTAAAATCGGTGTTAAAAAAAAGGCGGTGGCATTTTTATAATTATTTGAACTTTAAAATACTTTTAACACCGGTTCTTTTAACAACCGGTGTTAAAAATATATTTAACTACGATTTTATAAATAACCGGGGTCATATGTTATAATTATTTGAACTTTAAAATACTTTTAACACCGGTTCTTTTAACAACCGGTGTTAAAATATATTTGACTATGGTTTTGTAAATAACCGTGGTCATATGTTTTAAAAAAAACTAAAAAAGTAAAAAACAAAAAATTAAAAGATAAAAAACGGTAAAAGTTAAAACTTAAAAGTTAAAAGTTAAAATATTAATTAAAGTATTAAACCTACTTTTTAATCGAATTCACGATTTCTCAGCCGCCGTCGCCTCGTCTTCTCGACTCGCACCGACGCACCGCTTCTCGACTCGCGCCGTCTTCTCTGAGCTTTGCCAACGTCGCCGCGCCTCCGCCAACGTCGCCAGCCGCCGCACCTCCGCCAGCGCCGCCGCATCACATCGCCTCCGCCAGCGTCGCCAGCATCAGCCGCCGCACCTCCGCCAGCGCCGCCGCATCACATCGCCTCCGCCAGCGTCGCTAGCGTCGCCAGCGTCGCCAGCCACCGCGTCTCCGCCAGCGTCGCCTGCCTCCGCCAACATCGCGCATCGCGTCGGCTCCAGCCTCCAGCCTCCATCGCGTCGGCGGTAACCAATCAACTGATCAAGTTCATGACTTCATTCATAAATAATAAACTCATTATGTAAGAGTAACAATGTTTACAGTCATAAAATTTGAGTACGCATAAGGCATTAGTAGTCAAAACTTATTGATGATTGAACAATATACAAATTAGGAGATTTGAGCATGATAAGACTCAAGAGAGTCATAGGAATACATATCTATTATTTTGAAGTGAATATTCAAAGCACAAGTCCAGCAGTAACATTAGAGTCTAATTAAAATCGTAATCAATAATTACTAATTAGATAGTAGATGATTAAGTTTATAAATAATAAGTTCATTCATAAGTTTCTTATTATGCTTAATGATTAGACAGTAGAGTTGATTAATAAAGTTCATTATTTAATAATTAGTTAATTACATGTTTTTTTAAAATCATAATCAATTTACTGATTTAGTGCATCATTGAAGCCATCTTGATCTTTACTTGAATGTCTTTTCATTTGTGATTCGTACTAGGTATTCATAAACTTTTTTATCCTAATGTTTGATCACAAAACCTAATAATGTGTATTTATGATTTTGATTATGTGACTTCTTTTCCATAGGTGTTAGTAGTGCTTACTTACTATGTTTAGTTTAACTCATGGTAGGGCACTTGCTTAAGTACATTTGCAAGTTTCTTGTGATGAACTTTCTTTTTGATAACTTAATTTTTTTCTATTTATGTACCAATGCTAAGTCTTCCTAATCATTGATTTTGATTTTTATGTTTTTTTATATTCCTTTTGATAACTCGATTCTTAATCTTCCTTTAATGTCTTTCTCAAACAGTCCGTGCACATATGGATCGTAGTTGGATAAATGCTTTACGCACAAGTGATGAGTATGAGAATGGGGTGAAAGAGTTCTTAGAATTTGCTAAAAGAAATGCTCGTGATAATACTGAAATATTTTTTTGTCCTTGTGTAAAATGTGTGAACCTAAGACGTTTGAAAGTGGATGAAATAGAAGAACATGTTCTTTGCGATGGATTTTGCAAGAGTTATACAAGATGGATATGGCATGGTGAATCATTAAGCATGCCAAGTGTGTCCCAAACTGAGCAAGTTGATGTAGATATGGATGATCGACTAGAAGACATGATCCGTGATGTTGGACCAGAGTTTTTTCAGCGAGCACATGTATATGATCATTTGTGTAGTGATGCGGAGAAGCCGTTGTATCCAGGGTGCACTCAATTCTCACGATTGGAAGCAGTATTAAAATTGTTCAAGATAAAAGCACAAAATGGGTGGAGTGACAAAAGTTTTACCGAATTGCTTGAGTTATTGAAAGTTATGCTTCCAGAAGGTAATACACTACCGGATCGTAACTATGAGGCAAAGAAGTTATTGTGTCCAATGGGTATGGCATACAAGAAAATACATGCTTGCCCCAATGATTGCATCTTGTACAGAAACGAGTTTGAAGGGTTGCATCAGTGCCCCATATGTCAGGTATCACGCTACAAAGTGAAGGATGGTGATTCTAGTTGTGATGAGAGCCCAAATGGGCCTCCGGCAAAAGTCTTATGGTATCTTCCAATAATTCCAAGGTTCAAGAGATTATTTGCTAATGCAAAAGATTCAATGAACCTTAGATGGCATGCAGATGAGAGGCAATGTGATGGAAAGATTCGTCATCCGGCTGACTCTTTGCAGTGGAAAAGAATCAATCAATTGTTTCCAGACTTTGGCAATGAGCCAAGAAACCTTAGGCTTGGACTTGCTACGGATGGAATGAATCCATATGGTAACTTGAGTAGTAAGCATAGCTCATGGCCAGTTCTGTTGGTAATTTACAATCTCCCTCCTCAATTGTGCATGAAGCGGAAATACATAATGTTGTCTATGATGATTTCGGGCCCACAACAGCCTGGAAATGACATAGATGTTTATTTACGTCCCTTGATTGAAGACTTGCGAATGTTATGGGAGGAAGGCATGGATGTGATTGACGGATATAGCCATGAATTATTCAAGATGCGTGCCATGATCTTTTGCACCATAAATGATTTTCCAGCATATGGGAACTTGTGAGGATATAGTGTTAAGGGGCATAAAGCATGCCCTATATGTGAAGAAGGCACATGTTACCATCAACTGATTCATGGAAAAAAGACGGTTTACCTTGGCCATCGAAGATTTCTCAAACTTGATCAACCATATCGTAGATTAAAGAAAGCCTTTAATGGACTGCAAGAGAATGGAGTTGCTCCAAAGGCCTTAACTGGAGAGCAAGTTTATGAACGGGTGAAAGACATCAATATTACTTTTGGAAAGACCCAAAAGAAAGCCACTGCCGCTGAGAGAAACATATGGAAGAAGAGGTCAATCTTTTTTGATCTTCCATATTGGTGCAAGCTTGATGTAAGACATTGTATTGATGTAATGCATGTGGAGAAAAATGTGTGCGATAGTGTTATTGGAACGCTTCTAAACATACCGGGCAAGACAAAGGATGGTGTGAAATCTCGCCTAGATATGTTTGAAATGGGTATACGAGAAAAGTTACATGCGCAGGTAGCAGAAAATAAGCGCGCATATTTGCCCCCTGCATGTCATACATTATCAAAAGTGTTGGGACCGGGTGCATGTTGACAAGGATACGAGTTCGTAAAATTTAAAATTTTTACGTGCAGCGGAAGAGTTTGCATAAAATAATTTCCTAAATTATTTTAACTTCATATCTAGCATGCAACCCTATGGTGTGTTGACATAATCATACAATAAAATTTTGCGAAAAGTAAACTAATTTACTTTTATACCTCGCGTAACTCGAAGAAAAAGGGACGAGATCCAACCATAGCGTCCCTTGGAAGCTCCGCCTCTATTCGCGTCCACGCCGAGTTCTCTTCGGGATGACTTCGCAAAGTCACGAGTTTTGTGCCGACGAGAACTACTAGATTCTCTATAGGCACAACAAAGAAGTACAAGAGAAAAATTAGGAAACTAACCAACGAAGTAACGGAATCGAATTCCGAGAGAGAGGGAGATGTGATCCGCTTCTTCTTCTTCTTGGTTGGTTTCTTCTTCTCCTTGAAGCTCACGGCAACTCCTTGCCTTGGTATAGGATGGGCGCCGGCCCTAATGGAGCTAGGGTGGGCGCCGGCCCTAATGAAAGGGAGGGGAAAGGAGGAGAGAAGAGAAGAGAGAGAGGGAGAGCTCTATTCAATTACTTGAATAGTTAGGAATAAGGGCAAGCCTTTGGTTCTTTTATATAGTAGCAACTCCTTTGCTAAGTCTCCCTCTAAACTGAATTAACGGAATTAACGGAATTAGTTATAAGAAATTTATCTTATAAATTTTCTTATTAATTATTCCGTTTAAACCGAGTCTTTATTATAAACCAATTTATAATAAAACTAATTCTTCTTCTCTTTAAATTATGGAATAAATTTTTATAAGAAATTTATAAACTTTCTTATTATGAAAAAATCAATTCATAATTGATTTTATAAAATTAAAATAAACCAATTCATGGATTATTTTAATCTTCCATAAAAGAATAAATTTCTATAAATTTTATTTATATAAATTTCTCTATACAAATTTATTTATCCATAATTTATAAAATAAATCGCACTAGATTTATTTTATTAATTAAACCAAAATCAATTGGTTTTCTCCTCTTTATTGGCCGGCCACCAAAGGGGGTTTTGACACCCTCTTTGGCCGGCCAAACCAAGCCGAACCGCCGCGAATTAAAATCATTTAATTCGCCCAACAAGCCTTCAAAAGACTTAGCCATTTTAGCTTCCATTGCGCCTCTGACTAACTCAGATTCGACTTATTTCTCTTCATCGGAAAATTCAATTTTCAACTCATTTTAAATCCCTCGGATTACTCATAGTGCGTGTGACTAAATAGGCTTTCGATTTATGTTGGCCGTCTATAATTTAACTAATTATAGAACGATCATGAGTGGCACCTAGTAGTACATCATGATCCCCAATTAATCGAAAGATCAACGGTTTGACCTCAGAAGAAATTATTCTGAAACCCTTCAGCAGCTCTAATGAATCGTGCCCCATTCCCTTCACCACCTTATACCCACTTGGTTCAGGACACGGTCAATGGTGTTAGTCCCCACTAGGCTGACTACGTCACACCTAGCCCAAGTAGTGTCTTTCTCGTCCTTTGGATTTCTAATTACTCTCATGTATTTAAGAGACTCGCACTCTTAACATGATATGCTCTGGCCAGAGGCTTTGAGTAACAATCCGACGATAGGCCTGGGTATACATCTCCTCGCAAGGAGTGGTGAATCCTTTGTAGGTTGTTCAAACATCTTCGGGCACTTCGGCTTATACCCGATCATCCTGGGTCTACACCTCCTTGGAGATGCTTGCTTAAGATGTCAAAGTATAAGTCTCCATGACCAAGATGACTTGAACACCGCAAGTCAAAGGAACATCGCACTTAAGCCGCAGTAAGATATTCATTGACATATCTACATGTAGATTCCCATATGAAGTCTTACAGCTAGTCACTCCAATGAACTAGTTCCCTTAACTAGCTTCCATGTTTATCTCCGGACATCTCAATGTCACCAGCCAGTGAGAATTAGCTGAATAGAGAATAACCCATGCTAGTCTCAACAGAATTGATAATGTTCGTATTTATCAATTCATCGACTAGGGATATTTCCAACACTTCACATTTGCACATTTAGAGATAATCACTAGTTGTGATCCCATCACAAATTCTCTTATGCTGTGAATTGTATGGCGGACATTCAGTAGATGAGTTTAAGATCCCAATCAAATACAAACATGTATACTCAAATAGTGAATTATCATTTATTAAAATAAATGTTTACAATCATAAGGCGATTGCCTTAGGACACTTCTCTCATATCACTAACAAAAAGCAGAGAGAAAAAGTTTATGTGAGAGTCTACATGGAATCAAAGTCCCACAAGGTTATTCATCAAATATCAAAAGGCTTGTCTCTATGAAAGATCTGAAATTGGTTGGCTTAAAGTCTCATGATTGCCACATATTGATGCAACATCTATTACCAGTGGCTATTCGTGACATTTTTCCTGAAAATGTAAGACAAGCCATAACCAGGTTGTGCTTTTTCTTTAATGCTATATGTAGCAAAGCCATTGACCCTCAGAAATTGGATGAGTTGGAAAATGAAGCTTTTATTATCTTATGCCAATTAGAGATGTATTTTCCTCCTTCATTTTTTGATATCATGGTTCACTTGATTGTTCATATAGTGAGGGAGATTAAGTTGTGTGGCCCAGTTTATTTACGGTGGATGTACCCAATTGAGCGGTACATGAAAATATTAAAAGGGTATGTGAAGAATCCACACCGCCCTGAAGCATCTATTGTTGAAAGGTACATTGCAGAAGAGGCTATTGAGTTTTGCACTATGTATGTGAAGGATGGGGAAGCTATAGGGCTTCCTAAGTCTCATCATGAAGAAAGATATGGAGGTAAGGGTACGCTAGGTGTAAAAGCTACAATCCCAGATCGAAAGGAAGTGCTTCAAGCACATTTGTATATCTTAAATAACACCGATGAAGTTCAACCTTACTTATGCTCTCACAAAAACATTATCAAGAAGCAAAACCCTAGAATGAACGAAAAGATGTTGATGAATGAGCATAACAAGTCCTTTCCAAGTTGGTTTAGTGAAACCATTATTATGGATGATACTGCTTCTGATACATTAAAATCGCTAGCAAATAAGCTAACATTCCAAGTCATAAAATGGAGTGGATATGATATCAATAATCTTTCCTTCTATACAAAGTCCCAAGATGAGAAGAGTACTGTGCAAAATAGTGGGGTTATGATAATGGCTGAGTCCATGCACTTCTCTAGTTCCAAAGATAAAAGCCCTGTTATTGTATCCATATCTTACTATGGAGTGATTGAAGAGATTTGGGAGGTCGACTACACTAACTTTAGAGTTCCTGTTTTCAAATGTAAGTGGGTTGATATTAATAATGGTGTGCAAACTGATGGATTAGGATTTACATTGGTCAACCTTGATAAAGTAGCTTATAAAGATGAGCCTTTCATCATGGCTTGCCAAACAAAACAAGTATTTTATATTAAAGATCCCTCTCATAAAAGGTGGTCAGTGGTTTTACAAGGAAGAAACATAATTAGTAGTGATGATACTCTTGTTATTTCTGAGACTCCTTTCTCATCAAGGATCCCTACTTTGGATGAAGAAATAATAATGGATAATGAACATGCTACTCGCGATCATGATGAAGGGAAATGGGAGAATATTGATATTCCCTAATCAAGTTAGTTGTTTTTAATCTTATTCCACTATTAATATTTGAAATATGTTTCTTGATGTTGATTATAAAAATATGTTCTTAACCATTATTTTATTATTTTTACAGGCACATGGGTGATTCATCTCACAACCCTCCTTCACAGAGTGGGTCGGATATCGGATCCAAACGGAAAAAAGGCAGAGGTCCTACACAATTAAAAGAGTTAACCCTTAGCCGAATTAATGATCAATAGGTCCCCATCGAGTTTGATGTGGTCGGGAATCCTACGGGGCCAAATAAAGAAACTTTCAATAGTTATGTGGCTCTCCAAGGAAGTAGTAGGGTTAGTCTCTTGAAGAAAGAGTGGGATGATGTAGAATCTTGCATCAAGGATAATATTTGGGAAAGTATTATGGTAACTCTTTATGTTTGTAACTCTTTATGTTTGTAACAATTTACTTGCGGCTAATATTATCATAGACTAATTTTTCTATTTGTTGTCATGTAGCTCACCTTTGGCATCCCAAATGACAACTCACTGAAGAGGAAATGTATTTCATATGCGGGGGATCGTTGGAAGGCCTTCAAGTCGGACCTTACCAGAAAATACATATTCGGGTCAAAAATTGGTCTATCTCCTTGTGAGAAATATTCGTTCATTGATGATTTGACATGGGAGAAATTTCTTAAGAGCCAACAAGATCCTGCCTTTCTTGTGTATTGGCCTTATATATTTTATTCAATTTGAGTTTTGTTTGCAAAGAAATTGTATCTTTGGGTAATTTTATAATTTTCTTGATTTTGTTTATTAAAACAAGAAACAAGAAGAAAGGCACAAGAAAGTGCTGCAAAGAATTGCCACCCCCATATATTATCTCGTGGGGGCTATGCTAAGCTTGAGGAAAAGATTATGCAACAAAAGTTGAAAGAACGTGAAGAAGTTAGTGATATGAGAGAAGTGTCCTAAGGCAATCGCCTTATGATTGTAAACATTTATTTTCAATAAATGATAATTCACTATTTGAGTATACATGTTTGTATTTGATTGGGATCTTAAACTCATATACTGAATGTCCGCCATACAATTCACAGCATAAGAGAATTTGTGATGGGATCACAACTAGTGATTATCTCTAAATGTGCAAATGTGAATTGTTGGAAATATCCCTAGTCGATGAATTGATAAATACGGACACTATCAATTCTGTTGAGACTAGCATGGGTTATTCTCTATTCAGCTGATTCTCACTGGCTGGTGACATTGGGATGTCCGGAGATAAACATGGATGCTAGTTAAGGGAACTAGTTCATTGGAGTGACTAGCTGTAAGACTTCATATGGGAATCTACATGTAGATATGTCAATGAAGATCTTACTGCGGCTTAAGTGCGATGTTCCTTTGACTTGCGGTGTTCAAGTCATCTTGGTCATGGAGACTTATACTTTGACATCTTAAGCAAGCATCTCCAAGGAGGTGTGGACCCAGGATGATCAGGTATAAGCCGAAGTGCCCGAAGATGTTTGAACAGCCTACAAAGGATTCACCACTCCTTGCGAGGAGATGTATACCCAGGCCTATCGTCGGATTGTTACTCAAAGACTCTGGCCAGAGCATATCATGTTAAGAGTGCGAGTCTCTTAAATACATGAGAGTAATTAGAAATCCAAAGGACGAGAAAGACACTACTTGAGCTAGGTGTGACGTAGTCAGCCTAGTGGGGACTGACACTATTGACCGTGTCCTGAACCAAGTGGGTATAAGGTGGTGAAGGGAATGGGGCATGATTTAGTAGAGCTGCTGAAGGGTTTCAGAATAATTTCTTCTGAGGTCAAACCATTGATCTTTCGATTAATTGGGGATCATGATGTACTACTAGGTGTCACTCATGATCGTTCTATAATTAATGGGTTAATTATAGACGGCCAACATAAATCGAAAGCCTATTTAGTCACACGCAATACGAGTAATCCGAGGGATTTAAAACGAGTTGAAAATTGGATTTTCCGATCAAGAGAAACGAGTCGAATCTGAGTTAGTCAGAGGCGTAATGGAAGCCAAAAATGGCTAAGTCTTTTGAAGGCTTTTTGGGCGAATTAAATGAGTTTAATTCGCGGTTTATTGGGTTGGTTTTGGCCGGCCAAAGAGGGTGTTAAACCCTCTTTGGTGGCCGGCCAAATAAGAGGAGAAAAACCAATTTAATTGGTTTAATTAATAAAATAAATCTAGTGTGATTTATTTTATAAATTATGGATAAATAAATTTGTATAAAGAAATTTATATAAATAAAATTTATAGAAATTTATTCTTTTATGGAAGATTAAAATAATCCACGAATTGGTTTATTTTAATTTTATAAAATCAATTATGAATTGATTTTTCCATAATAAGAAAGTTTATAAATTTCTTATAAAAATTTATTCCATAATTTAAAGAGAAGAAGAATTAGTTTTATTATAAATTAGTTTATAATAAAGACTAGGTTTAAACGGAATAATTAATAAGAAAATTTATAAGATAAATTTCTTATAACCAATTCCGTTAATTCCGTTAATTCGGTTTAGAGGGAGACTTAGCAAAGGAGTTGCTGCTATATAAAGGAACCAAAGGCTAGCCCTTTATTCCAATAAATTAAGAGATCAAGGATTCTCTCTCTCTCTTTCTTAATCTCTCCTCTCCTCCTTCTCTTCTTCCTCCCTTAGGGCCGGCGCACCCTAGCTCCTCTAGGGCCGGCGCCCAACCACAACCAAGGAGGTGGTGCCGTGAGCATTAAAGAAGAAGGAGAACCCGAACACGAAGAAGAAGAAGCGGATTGCGATTCCTCTCTTCCCGGAATTTGATTCCGTTACTTCGTTGGTTAGTTTTTCCATTATTTCTCTTATTCTTCTAGTTGTGCCTTCCGAGAATCTAGTAGTTCTCGTCGGCACAAAACTCGTGACTTTGTGAAGTCATCCCGAAGAGAGCTCGGCGTGGACGCGAATAGAGGCGGAGCTTCCAAGGGACGCTACGGTTGGATCTCGTCCCTTACTTCGAGTTACGAGAGGTACTTAGTAAATAAGTTTACTTTTCGCATAGTTTTATTTTATGATTATGTCAACACACCATAAGATTGCATGTTAGATACGAAATTAAAATAATTTAGGAAATTATTTTATGCAAACTCTTCCGCTGCACGTAAAAATTTTAAATTTTACGAACTCGTATCCTTGTCGACATGCACCCGGTCCCAACAGTGGTATCAGAGCCGGTTAGTGTTCGACTTAATCATATAATTGTTTTGTGAAAAACTTTGTCATGATCTCAATTTCAGAAAATTTTTCCAATTATGTAAACTTTCAAATTATAATAAATTTTAGAATTAGGAATTTCAAAGTTTGGAAATCCTCATGAAATTTCGCAAACGTTTGAAATTTTCTAGTTTCTAAATTTTTATAATAATTGTGAAAATTTCCCATCTTTGGAAACTTTCCAATTTTGGAAATTTTTCTATTTTAGAAATTTTCCAACTTTGGAAATATGTAAGTTTTCGTTGTACCAGAAACTTACAATTATTCTGAAAACCTATTTTCGAAATCTCGCAATTTTGGGCACTTTCTTTTTAGAAAGTCTAGACAAATTCATGGATAGTTAATTGACAATTAAATTTGAATTGGTTTTTAAATTGACAACAAAATTCTTTATTTTGGATTGAGCCTCGGGGAGCCGTCCAATTTAAAGTTAGATGTTGTAATTTAATTTCCCAATTTTAATTGAAATTGTCATGTTTGATTTGGATTGAGCCTCGGGGAGCCGTCCAATTGGATTTACAACACTTTACTTTTCTTTGGGTATCTGAGCCTCGGGGAGCCACCCTTAGAAAACGATTTGTTGTAATTAATCAAATCCATGAATAAAATATGTTTTAAGAGGTGATGCTCTTACATATTGTTGTCTCCAAAATTAATTAGGAAAATGGTTTCCTATAGAGTTTTCTTAAATTAGATTTTCATGAAAATAATATGTAGTTGAATTAAGGGATTTGTCTCTTAATTTAATAAGATTTGATTTAGAGAAATCAAAGTCTTGAACATATTATTTCCGAAATTAATTATGACAATTTAGGAAATTGTTTCCCAAAGCAATTCCTTTAATAAAGTGTGAAATTAGAATTAAGGAAATCCGGTTCCTAATTCAATTTATGAGACTTGATAAATTAAGTCACATACATACTTTATTAAGGAAATAGTTAGTCATGACATATGTCATGAATGTGCATTAAAAGGAAAAGATGAGACCAAAACCCCTTACAAAATATTAAGGCCAACACCTTCCATTAATATGGTTAGAATCGGAGTTTTGTTTCTCGTTTGGGTTGATGGACACATCCATGCCCAACTTGAACCTTAACATGTTCAAACCATGGGATTAGTTTATGAATAATATAGTTGGAGTCAGAGGTCAATCCTTAGTTTTGGTTGTTGGACACATCCAAGCCTGACTAAACGGTTGAATGAGCTCCAACCATGTTAAAACTATTTCTTGATTAATGGGTCAGCCTTAAGCTTGGAGCATCGATTTGTTGTGCCACAGCCAAGGTCGATGTGAAGAGAGGTGCAGTTGGGTGCTATGTATATGATGCATACTGTTAATGAGTTAACAACCCAATGATTTATGCAAACATTCAATTAGTTGATAGCATAACGTGATAGTTACATATATGTGATATGTAATCGGTATAATTACCTACCTTTATAGCTGAGGAAAACTTGATGGCCACAGCCATGGTGATTCTTATCTATGGTTGGATATCAACCTATTTGGAGATGTTCCTACGATCTCCCGAATTGATAAAAGGGTATTCAATTTGAAAAATAAATAGGATTTTTATTTATGTATATTGATACATTCTTTAATAAATCTCTCACATAATCTCAATTTGTATTTTTAGGATAATCACTCGATCATGTCTTCTCTGAAACTTGCGTTCCATTTTGGACACAAATAAACTGACTGGGCCGAACTACATGGACTGCTTCGAAACCTGAGGATAGTCCTCAAGCAGAGAAGCTTGCTTATGTCCTTGAAGAACAACTTCCCACCCATCCTCCAGAGAATGCAACTCCAGACCAATTGTTGGCCTATCAGAAACATGTGACCGGATTCTGAACTTGCGAGTTGCATCATGCTAGCCTCCATGGTACCTGAGTTGCAAAAGCAGCATGAGCATATGGATGCT
>JAGFNQ010009483.1:0-13688 GCA_024364735.1 Boesenbergia rotunda
ATATTTAATTTAATATTAATCAAATATAAAAAAAATCATCTCATCACCGAAACCCACTGGTTCATCATAGAAAACTCCTATTGCAACATAATTTATAATCATTAGAAGATTGGACATCTAAAATATCATCTCCTAGCTCAAATCTAACTATTGATATTGGGTTTTGAGAAATCCAAATATCTTAAGTCTATCAGTGAATTTTGGTGAAAACCCACTAATAGACCTAAAAATCTCTTATTGCAACATAATTTATAATCATTAGAAGTTTGGACACCAAAAATATCATCTCGTAGCTCAACTCTAACTATTGATATTGGGTTTTGAGAAATCCAAATATCTTAGGTCCAGTAGTGGATTTTAGTGAAAACCCACTGATACACCTAAAAAACTCCTATTGCAACATAATTTATAATCATTAGAAGATTGCAACGTAAAAGATTACCCTATAAATAATTAATTTAATAAATCATGATTAAATATTATAAAGAATATTTTTAAAATGATAAAAATTTTGAATGCACGCAGGGCCTGAAGTCATTTGACTTCAGGCCCTCCTAGGGTGACTTCAGGTCCTGCGTTTGAATCTGAAATCACGTGTTTTGATAGGATTTTTATATATTAATATATTTATTACATATTATTTAATATATTAATTTATTTTAATCAAATATAAAAATCATGTCTTCACCGAAACCCACTAGTTAATCCTAGAAAACTCCTATTGCAACATAATTTATAATCATTAGAAGTTTGGACACCAAAAATATCATCTCCTAGCTCAATTCTAATTATTGATATTGTGTTTAAGAAATCCAAATATCCTACGTCCATCAATGGGTTTTGGTGAAAACCCATTGATAAACCTAAAAAACTCCTATTGCAACATAATTTATAATCATTAGAAGTTTGTAACATAAAATATTACCTTATAAATAAATAATTAAATAAATCATGATTAAATATTATAAAAATATTTTTAAAATAAAAAATTTTTTGAATGCACACAGGGCCTGAAGTCAAGTGACTTCGGGCCCTTGACTTCAGGCCCTGCTTGAAGTCACTTGATTTCAAGCCCTCCTAGGGTGACTTCAAGTCCTGTATTTGAATATGAAATCACGTATTTTGATAGGTTTTTTTTATATATTAATATATTTATTAAATATTATTTAATATATTAATTTATATTAATTAAATATAAAAAATCATCTCTTATTAACTGAAATATTTTTTCTTTCATTACCTTACGTTTTTTAGCCGATTCCCATAATATATTATTTTAAAATTAAAAGTCTAAAAAAGCATATTCAGATGTCTCGAGATTCGTTACTGAGAAAAAGAAAGAGAAAGAGAAAGACAATACTTGGCGGGAGGGGTATAAGAGGAAGTTCACTAAAATAGATGTGTCCTTTGGTAAAATAAAACTCTGATACGTCTTTTGGTAAATTTCAATTCTCAAGTGTGTCCTTTGGTAAAAAACCGTTTTGGAATAGTTATTATCCCATTATATTAACTCATACTCAACAAATAATCGAATAATATAAATCAAATTTGACATAAAATACCTTTTAAATAAAATTTATAAAATTAATTGAGTTATTTAATCATTTTGGTCAACACATATATGATGTTGGAGTTTTTTTCTAGCGGCTAAAACTTGAATTTTCTACTTTTTCATATTTTATAAGCAGTAGAATTGTTTTAAAAAATCCAAAAAAATATAAAATTTCGAAATAAGTGCATTTTGATTTTCTATACGGGAGAAATATGGATCCATGAAAAATCCAAAATTTAAATAGATTTTATTAGAATGTTTAAAGTGGTTAAAAGTTTTAAATGTATCACATATCTATTCATCATAAAAACACTAACGGTCCAGCAATTAAAGTTGGAGGATACTTCAACGCCAAATTTGACAGCCTCCACGGGGATCCAAAAAAAATGAGCGTCTGTGCCCGCGCAACTCCCACGCTTTTCATCGTAGCTGCATTAGGGATCCACCTGACGGCGGTAAAGATATCCTTTTGGAAAAGGTGATATCCTATAAGATGGTAAAAAATAATTTGTTCATCTTAATATCCCGTTAATCCGTATTAAAGTTAACACGAAAAAGATAAATCATGAGGACTAATAGTCTGGATACTATAGCTAGCAAGTGAAGAGGGTAAACACACTGACTTTGCCAGATTTTGATATCCAGACTTCAAATTGACAATACTCACGTCTTAACCATCAGCCCATCCCGTGAGACAAAGGTGATATCCAAAAAAAAGATCAGTAATGAGGTTAGGTAACATCGAACCTTGGGTGACCGGCTCGGCCCCATGGAAGTTTGCGACTGGTCGTCAAGATAAATCGGAAATTACTCGCGGTGGGTGGTCCAGAAGCCTACCGTCCCAGGATTCACGCCCCATTTGGAGGAAATTTTTTTACAAAATACGTCGTAGTTGGGGATCAAACCTTGGATACCTGGGATAACAACTAATCATCTTTCTACTGCACCATAGCCTCGGGGGCAAGGTGATATCTAACAAGAATTGGATGGTGGTGGTGTTGGGAAAATATTATTAGAGATAATAAAATTAAATTGAAATTACACAATTTAATTTCAACTTATTTATTGAGTGACTTGAACGGATAATTTCAGATTGCCAAGCAAGGAAAGAGTCGCTTGGAATAGTTGAGTTGGATGGAAAGACCTAAACTGCCTTGTATGCAGAGTGCAAATTCTCAAATGTAGAATCTAAGTACATCCTCCACAGCTAAACTCCTAGCCAGGAGACTCCCGATTTGCAAATTCCCGAGTCGCAGAGTCTAAATATAGTCTCCCAACATGAATGCTCCTGTGTTGCAAATTCCCGAGTCGCAGAGTGTAAATACAGACTCCGACAAGAATTCTCCCGAGTTGCAAATTCCCGAGTCATAGAGAAAGGAAGAGTTGCTGAGGTCAACATAATGCAATTTCTTTAAAAAAGATTCGCTCTCCTTCAACTGTGCTTTGAGGTTATGATGCACACCATTTCCCAAGATACAACAGCGAGACCACACACACAACTAAGCACTAGTTGTTCGTGGAGAACTGAGAAAGTACTTGATTACTACCATGGGTAATCCAACGAGCGAAATGCACGATGGAAGAAGATTTGGGGGAACGAAGGTGGAAGAAAATCTTTGCTATTAGCTCGCAGCCTCTCTACAGCCTCTACCTACTTTAAAAGTTACAAATCCTTCATTAATGATCAATTACTGCATTGCATCTGTTACATTTAAACAATAAGCAAAAATTATTCAAGTGACAAAACATTAGTTCATTCCCTTAGGCAAAGTTTGCCCCAAACAGTCTAGCATTCGACACCCGCATGTCATACTCGTAGCCTCTCCACCTCTTTTCTATTCACTTATATCCAACAATCCCTCACATGAATATAAATAGGATATGTGATAGCATTCAACAGTTGAGTCTATTGGTGCAGGAAGCACCAGATCGAACCTTGTTTTGATATTGGCAAAGGATTCAAAGTTAAGGGTTGTTTTGTATCTAACAATGCTGCTTGAGTGTGCAGGAAACCAAGTCCTAGCGAAGGGCTGCTAGGCACCTGACGAAGGGCTGCCAGGAAAACAAGTCCTAGCGAAGGGCTGCTAGGCACCTGACGAAGGGCTGTCAGGAAACCAAGTCCTGGCGAAGGGCTGCTGCGCAAAAACCAAGTCCTGGCGAAGGGTTGCTGGGCGAAAACCAAGTCCTAGCGAAGGGATGCTAGGCACCTGACGATGGGCTGTCAGGAAACCAAGTCCTGGCGAAGGGCTGCTGGGCGAAACTCAAGACCTGGCGAAGGGCTGCTGGGCAAAAACCAAGTCCTGGCGAAGGGTTGCTGGGCGAAAACCAAGTCCAAGCGAAGGGATGCTAGGCACCTGACAATGGGCTGTCAGGAAACCAAGTCCTGGCGAAGGGTTGCTGGGCGAAAACCAAGTCCTAGCGAAGGGATGCTAGGCAAAAACCAAGTCCTGGCGAAGGGCTGCTAGGCGAAAACCAAGACCTGGCGAAGGGCTGCCGGGCAAAAGTCCAACTGGAGGATCCGGTTGGCACCAGGTAAATTCTCCCGAGAGGAGTAGGTGAGGACGCGTTCCCCTTGAGGGAACATTAGGCGTCGGTTCGACCTAGGGCTCCATTTTGGAGACCAAAGTCAGAACCAAGACAGCCAAGGCTGTATAATTCATTATGTTATTGGTTTATTATGTTTTGGACTAACCCTGGATGCAGGACCAAAGGAACGTGTGTCTGCAGCTCAGAATGCCTCAAAAGAAAGAGGCGATCGCTGACCAGGGTGCCCGGAGTGTCCCGGGCGCCCCCAAGGTGAACACAAAACACAACACAACCAGAAGAACCTCGATAGTACATTCTGAGGGCGCCCCCGCTGTCCCGGGCGCCCCCATGGCAAACCAACTGAAGAGTTAAACTGCTGCCGCGTCTGCACTGCGCACCCAGGGCGCCCCCGCTGTCCCGGGCGCCCCCAGCGCACAGGGCGCCCCCAGCCTTACCGAGGAGAGCTCAGCGCTGCAGATAAGGTTTGACCGGGTCAACCAGGGCGCCCCCAGCGTCCAGGGCGCCCCAGTCAAGGCCTTATCCCGAGGATTAAGGGATAAGACGACGACCGCGCCTCTTGTGTGGATCTGCTGCCACGTGGGGGGGGCGCCCCCGTCGACCAGGGCGCCCCCAGGCCCTATATAAAGGGCCCTCGACCTCCTTCTTCAGAGCATCAATTACTGCGACGCTTCCACGCTCTTCTGCTTCCATGACACGCTCCAGAACTCTTCCAACTCGAGTTGACGACGTCCTGCTGCTCCAACACTTCAATCTACACCGGACGTCGGTAACGAAGAGCTTAATTAAGTTTACTAGGCTGATTCTGTAATACTTTTTATTGTAAACTTTCTCGAACGTATAGAATTGCCCGCAGAAAACGGTCAATGACCGTGGGCCTTGGAGTAGGAGTCGACACAGGCTCCGAACCAAGTAAAACGACCGAGTTAGCATTGTTTTTGTGTCTTATTTCCGCTGCGCACTTACTCTTTTTAAATCCGAACGATTTGCGACATTCACCCCCCCCCCCTCTCTCTCGCATTTCTCGATCCAACAGAGTCTAGTATAGGATAAGTAGGTTTACCCTTTGATCTTCCCTTGTGAAGATCCATTTGCTTACTGACTGATAGTAGACACAATGCCCTTGAATTATTCTGTCGTCTATTTAAGCATTGACATATCTCATCAAAGACTCTCCCTCATACAACCTAGTTCTGATGAGTGTGCTCATTCTTTGACCATGAACACGTCTGATTCTATGAGAAATTCTAAGAATTGTGTCTTCAATTCTCTTTGAAGTGGCCCTACTTCTTTCTCACATAGATGATCTCTTAAAAGTGTTCCACATATCTTTGTTAGATAATTAAAAGTCGTGTACTTAACCTCTATCCTTCACTATTCCACTGGGTCATTCTCTCACAGAGTGCAACTTTGTTTGTGCACTTAAGTTTTCCCTTTGAACCTAATCTTAGGGATTTCTAGTTTGCATAGGTTGGGTATCTTTGCACCAACTTTTTACATTGGCATCAAGCGCATCCTACTCAATGAGCTTGTAACTAACTCTTAATTTAACCCTTTGATTAATGGATCCACGTTTGCATAGATTGGGTTTCCTTTGCACTAACTTTTTCCATCGACATCAAGCCCATCCCACTCAATGAGCTTGCAACTAACTCTTAATTTAACCCTTTGATTAATGGATCCGCTAGGTTATCCTCTGACTTGACATAGCCAACAGTGATAACTCCTGTTGAGAATAATTATCTAATAGATGTTGGCTTGTATCTATCGGCATTCATGCTAACGCAGTATCACCATTAGTGAATCTCTCAAGAATCTTGTTCACGTAGTGGGACTAACTAAGAACAAGTTATGTTGTTCTAAGAATTTTGATTTCTAGATGACATCAGCTAGACTCATGTCTTTTATGTCAAATCAAGAGTTCAACAAGTCTTCAGTGGATTTGATTATCTTATCATTATTTCCAATAAAAAGTATATCATCTACATATAGGTACAAAATGATAAAGTCATTCTCTGTGAATTTGATGTAGACACATTTATTATATTCATTTATTTTAAATCCACATTCATTTATGATATTATCAAATTTCTCATATCACTGCTTTGGAGCTTGTTTCAATCCGTATAACGACTTAACCAATTTGCAAACCTTATTTTTTTATCTTGGTACAGAAAACCCTTCAGGTTGTTTTATATAAAACTCTTCTAAATCCTCATTAGAAAGATTGTCTTTACCATATGATGTATTTCCAGATTCCATAGAGCGGCAATAGCCAATAACTCTCTAATGGAAATTATTCATTGTTGGTGAAAAGAGCATAAGTGATAAACAGTCATCCTCTAGGGTTTCGATGTTTGACAATATACTAAGGTTAGTCAAAGTGATCATGGGTTAAGCGAAACATGACCTGATGTTTGGTAGGATAAACCCAGGTATGATCAAGTTTGACAAAGTGTTAGCCAAACAGGACCTGATGTTTGGCAGAACTATAAGTGACAATATACCAAAGGTTTAGTCAAAGTGATCAAGGGTTTAGCTAAATAGGACTTCATGTTTGGTAGGGTAAACCCAGGATTGATCAGGTTGACAAAGCCATAGCTAAACAGGATCTAATGTTTGGTAGAGTGAATAGAACCCAGGATTGGTCAGGTTGACCAAGGGATTAAACCAAACTGGACTTGAGGTTTGGTACACTTACTTGAAAGGTTGGAAGTGTTAGTGATATAAGAGAAGTGTCCTAAGGCAATCGCCTTATGATTGTAAACATTTATTTTAATAAATGATAATTCACTATTTGAGTATACATGTTTGTATTTGATTGGGATCTTAAACTCATATACTGAATGTCCGCCATACAATTCACAGCATAAGAGAATTTGTGATGGGATCACAACTAGTGATTATCTCTAAATGTGCAAATGTGAATTGTTGGAAATATCCCTAGTCGATGAATTGATAAATACGGACATTATCAATTCTGTTGAGACTAGCATGGGTTATTCTCTATTCAGCTGATTCTCACTGGCTGGTGACATTGGGATGTCCGGAGATAAACATGGATGCTAGTTAAGGGAACTAGTTCATTGGAGTGACTAGCTGTAAGACTTCATATGGGAATCTACATGTAGATATGTCAATGAAGATCTTACTGCGGCTTAAGTGCGATGTTCCTTTGACTTGCGGTGTTCAAGTCATCTTGGTCATGGAGACTTATACTTTGACATCTTAAGCAAGCATCTCCAAGGAGGTGTGGACCCAGGATGATCGGGTATAAGCCGAAGTGCCCGAAGATGTTTGAACAGCCTACAAAGGATTCACCACTCCTTGCAAGGAGATGTATACCCAGGCCTATCGTCGGATTGTTACTCAAAGCCTCTGGCCAGAGCATATCATGTTAAGAGTGCAAGTCTCTTAAATACATGAGAGTAATTAGAAATCCAAAGGACGAGAAAGACACTACTTGGGCTAGGTGTGACGTAGTCAGCCTAGTGGGGACTGACACCATTGACCGTGTCCTGAACTAAGTGGGTATAAGGTGGTGAAGGGAATGGGGCACGATTCATTAGAGCTGCTGAAGGGTTTCAAAATAATTTCTTCTGAGGTCAAACCGTTGATCTTTCGATTAATTGGGGATCATGATGTACTACTAGGTGCCACTCATGATCGTTCTATAATTAGTTAAATTATAGACGGCCAACATAAATCGAAAGCCTATTTAGTCACACGCACTACGAGTAATCCGAGGGATTTAAAACGAGTTGAAAATTAGATTTTTCGATCAAGAGAAATAAGTCGAATCTGAGTTAGTCAGAGGCGCAATGGAAGCTAAAAATGGTTAAGTCTTTTGAAGGCTTTTTGGGCGAATTAAATGAGTTTAATTCGCGGCGGTTCGGGTTGGTTTGGCCGGCCAATGAGGGTGTCAAACCCCCTTTGGTGGCCGGCCACAATAAGAGGCAAAAACCAATTAATTTTGGTTTAATTAATAAAATAAATTTAGTACGATTTATTTTATAAATTATGGATAAATAAATTTGTATAAAGAAATTTATATAAATAAAATTTATAGAAATTTATTCTTTTATGGAAGATTAAAATAATCCATGAATTGGTTTATTTTAATTTTATAAAATCAATTATGAATTGATTTTTCCATAATAAAGAAGTTTATAAATTTCTTATAAAAATTTATTCCATAATTTAAAGAGAAGAAGAATTAGTTTTATTATAAATTAGTTTATAATAAAGACTCGGTTTAAACGGAATAATTAATAAGAAAATTTATAAGATAAATTTCTTATAACTAATTCCGTTAATTCGGTTTAGAGGGAGACTTAGCAAAGGAGTTGCTACTATATAAAGGAACCAAAGGCTAGCCCTTATTCCTAATTAAGAGATTAATTATTCTCTCCCTCTCTCTCTTAATCTCTCCTCTCCTCCTTCTCCCTCTTTTCCCTTCGGGCCGGCGCCCACCCATTCTTGGAGTCCTAGGGCCGGCGCCCACTTGGTGGCTTAGGGCCGGCGCAAACCTTCTTCCAAGGAGGTGGAGGCCGTGAGCTTCAAGAAGAAGAAGGAGAACCCGAACACGAAGAAGAAGAAGCGGATAGCGATTCCTCTCTTCCCGGAATTCGATTCCGTTACTTCGTTGGTTAGTTTTCCATTATTTTCTCTTGTTCATCTAGTTGTGCCTTCCGAGAATCTAGTAGTTCTCGTCAGCACAAAACTCGTGACTTTACGAAGTCATCCCGAAGAGAACTCGGCGTGGACGCGGATAGAGGCGGAGCCTCCAAGGGACGCTACGGTTGGATCTCGTCCCTTACTTCGAGTTACGAGAGGTACTTGGTAAATTTGTTTACTTTTCCGCAAAGTTTTATTTTATGATTATGTCAACACAATGTAAGGTTGAATGCTAGATACGAAGTTAAAATAATTTAGGAAATTATTTTATGCAAACTCTTCCGCTGCACGTAAAAATTTTGAATTTTACGAACTCGTATCCTTGTCGACATGCACCCGGACCCAACAGTGGTATCAGAGCCGGTTAGTGTTTGACTTAATCATATAATTGTTTTGTGGAAAACTTTGTCGTGATCTCAATTTCGGAAAAATTTTTCAATTATGGAAACTTTCAAATTATAATAAATTTTAGATTTAGAAATTTCAAAGTTTTAAAATCCTCATGAAATTTCGCAAACGTTTGAAATTTTCTATTTTCTGAAATTTTATAATAATTTCGAAAACTTCCCATCTTTGGAAACTTTCCAATTTTGGAAATTTTTCTATTTTTGAAATTTTCCAATTTTAGAAATATGTAAGTTTTCTTTATACCGGAAACTTACAATTATTCTGAAAACCTATTTTTGAAATCTCGCAATTTTGGGCACTTTTTTTTAAGAAAGTCTAGACAAATTCATGGACAGTTAATTGACAATTAGATTTGAATTGGTTTTTAAGTTGACAACAAAATTTTTTATTTTGGATTGAGCCTCGGGGAGCCGTCCAATTTAAAGTTAGTTGTTGTAATTTAATTTCCCAATTTTTTAATTGAAGTTGTCATGTTTGATTTGGATTGAGCCTCGGGGAGCCGTCCAATTGGATTTACAACACTTTACTTTTCTTTGGGTATCTGAGCCTCGGGGAGCCACCCTTAGAAAATGATTTGTTGTAATTAATTAAATCCATGAATAAAATATGTTTTAAGAGGTGATACTCTTACATATTGTTGTCTCCAAAATTAATTAGGAAAATGGTTTCCTATAGAGTTTTCTTAAATGAGATTTTCATGAAAATAATATATAGTTGAATTAAGGGATTTGTCTCTTAATTTAATAAGATTTGATTTAGAGAAATCAAAGTCTTGAACATATTATTTCCGAAATTAATTATGACAATTTAGGAAATTGTTTCCCAAAACAATTCCTTCAATATAGTATGAAATAGAATTAGGAAATCCGGTTCCTAATTCAATTAATGAGACTTGATAACTTGAGTCACATACATACTTTATTAAGGAAATCGTTAGTCATGACACATGTCATGAATGTGCTTAGAAAAGATGAGACCCAAAACCCCTTACAAAATATTAAGGCCAACATCTTCCATTAATATGGTTAGAATCGGAGTTTTGTTTCTCGTTTGGGTTGATGAACACATCCATGCCCGACTTGAACCTTAACATGTTCGAACCATGGAATTAGTTTATGAATAATATAGTTGGAGTCAGAGGTCAATCCTTAGTTTTGGTTGTTGGACACATCCAAGCCTGACTAAACGGTTGAATGAGCTCCAACCATGTTAAAACTATTTCTTGATTAATGGGTCAGCCTTAAGCTTGGAGCGTCGATTTGTTGTGCCACAGCCAAGGTCGATGTAAAGAGAGGTGCAGTTGGGTGCTATGTATAATGATGCATACTTGTTAATGAGTTAACAACCCAATGATTTATGCAAACATTCAATTAGTTGATAGCATAATGTGATAGTTACATATATGTGATATGTAATCGGTATGATTACCTACCTTCATAGCTAAGAATGACTTGATGGCCACAGCCATGGTTGTTCTTATCTATGGTTGGATATCAACCTATTTGGAGATGTTCCTACGATCTCCCGAATTGATAATAAGGGTTATTCAATTTGAAAAATAAATAGGATTTTATTTATGTATGTTGATACATTCTTTAATAAATCTTCTCACATAATCTCAATTTGTATTTCTAGGATAATCACTCGATCATGTCTTCTCTAAACTTGCGTTCCATTTTGGACACCAATAAACTGACTGGGCCAAACTACATGGACTGACTTCGAAACCTGAGGATAGTCCTTAAGGCAGAGAAGCTTGCTTATGTCCTTGAAGAATAACTTCCCACCCATCCTCCAGAGAATGCAACTCCAGACCAATTGTTGGCCTATCAAAAACATGTGACCGATTCTGAACTTGCGAGTTGCATCATGCTAGCCTCTATGGTACCTGAGTTGCAAAAGCAGCATGAGCATATGGATGCTAATACCATCATCTTCCATCTTCATGAGTTGTTTGAAGAGCAGGCGAGATCCGAAAGGTTCGAAGTCTCCAGACTCCTCTTCACCACTAAGATGCAGGAAGGCACTTCTGCCTCGCAGTTTGTGTTAAAGATGTTGGGGTACATTGAGCGACTGAGCGCACTCGGTTTTGCAATGGATCATGAACTAAGTATTGACTTAATTCTGAGTTGTTTGCCCAAGAGTTATTCACAATTTGTGATGAACTATCGGATGAACAAACTGGAGACTACCATTCCTGAGTTGATCAACATGCTGAAGACTGTGGAGCCTTCTGTAAAGCCGGATCAAAAAGCAATACTGTTAGTTGGTTCCTCGAAGAAAGGTTCTAAGAGGAAGGCCAAAGAATAGAATAAAGGGAAGAAGAAAAAGGCCAAAAAGACTGAATGGAAACCAAAAGGCACTTGCCATCACTGTGGCAAGGAAGGTCACTGGCGAAGAAACTGCAAGATTTATCTTGAGTCCATGAAGAAGAAGGCATCCGATGCCCCATCCTCTTCAGGTATCTTCGTTATTGAATGTCACTCTATTTCCTCAAATACCTGGGTACTTGACACTGGGTGTGGCTCACATATATGTAATGACATACAGGGGCTAAGGAATAGAAGAAGACTTGTCAAAGGAGAAGCAAATATGCGAGTTGGAAATGGAGCAAAGATTGCTGCTGTTGCCATCGGAACCTATTTGCTAAAGCTCCCCACTGGACGTGTTTTAGAATTGGATAATTGTTATTTTGTTCCTTCATTAATAAAGAACATTGTATTTATTTCATGTTTGAATGAAAAAGGTTATCATTTAACTTTCAGTAACAATTGTTGTTACATAACTTTAAATGACGTTCTTTATGGGAATGGAACTTTGTGCAATAACATCTACACATTAGATTTATCCAGTGACGTTTTCAATATCGAAGTTAGCAACAAACGTGCTCGAATAGATAATCGAATAGACTCCTACACGTGGCACTGTCGTCTTGGCCATATAAGTAAGAAACGCATGACCGAATTACACCGATGTGGAATTTTGGAATCATTTGAACCCGGTTCATTTGATACATGCGAATCGTGCTTAAAAGGCAAGATGACCAAATTACCCTTTCCCGGAAAAGGTAATCCAGTGGGAGAGTTGCTTGGTCTAATACATACCGATGTATGCGGACCAATGTCAACTCAAGCACAAGGAGGCTATAACTACTTCATCACCTTTATCGATGATCACTCACGATTCGGTTATGTGTTCTTGATGAAACACAAATCTGAAGCTTTTGATAAATTCAAAGAATTCAGAAATGAAGTAGAGAAACAACTTGGCAAAAGTATTAAAATACTTCGATCCGATCGGGGTGGAGAATACTTAAGTCAAGAGTTTCAAGATTATCTTAGGGACAATGGGATATTATCCCAATGGACTCCGCCATATACACCACAGCATAATGGTGTATCTGAGAGGCGCAACCGAACCTTGATGGACATGGTTAGGTTGATGATGAATCATGCAACTCTTTCAAAATCCTTTTGGGGCTATGCACTTAAGACAACTATTTACTTGCTGAACAGAGTCCCGACCAAGGTAGTCTCTACTACTCCATATGAGATTTGGAATAGTAAGAAACCTCACTTAACTCACCTTAAGATATGGGGTTGTCCTGCTTATGTGAAGCGGGTTGTATCAGACAAATTAGATGCTAAGTCTGATAAATGTCTATTTATTGGATACCCTAAGGAAACGAAGGGTTACCAATTCTATCATCCCTTGGAACAAAAGGTGTTTGTTTCAAGGCATGCTGTATTTCTGGAAAATAAATTTCTTTTACAAGAAAACAGTGGGAGTGGCATTGAGCTTGATGAAGTTCAAGAAACTCCAATAGACATTACAGAGACACCTAGTCTAGACCCACAACCGAGAACTCATAGTGATGAGCTATCAGTTGAACCTAAAACTACACCACCTCTTCGTAGGTCTGATAGGACACGCAACATTCCAGAGAGATACGGATTTCTCGTAAGTGAATCGAACGACATGTTGCTCATTGGTGATGACGAACCTATCAGTTATGAAGAAGTTCTGAAAAGTTCAGAAAGGGACAAATGGCTTGAGGCCATGAAGTCGGAAATGGATTCCATGTACGAAAATCAAGTATGGGACTTGGTTAACCCACCTGAAGGGATCAAACCCATAGGGTGCAAGTGGGTTTTCAAGAAGAAAACCGACATGGAAGGTAATGTTGTTACCTTTAAGGCTAGATTAGTGGCAAAAGGATATCGTCAGAAACAAGGAATTGATTATGATGAAACCTATTCGCCAGTAGCTATGCTTAAATCTATTCGGATGCTCCTAGCCATAGCAGCTCATTATGATTATGAGATATGACAAATGGATGTGAAAATAGCTTTCCTTAATGGAAACCTGCTTGAGGATGTATACATGATACAACCTGAAGGTTTCACATCGGTTGATAAAACCAAAGTATGCAAGCTTCGACGATCCATATATGGACTGAAGCAAGCATCTAGGAGCTAGAACATCCGTTTTGATGAGACAATCAAAG
>JAGFNQ010009484.1:0-106189 GCA_024364735.1 Boesenbergia rotunda
CCAGAATCCAGGAACTGATGAACGGTCTTCACGCAATAGGTCACCAGGTTCAAAACCGTGATCTATATAAGGGTATGCCCTAAACGCGTTCCCTAGGACCACCTTGTGGGCATCTATGGTAGATGCATACAAGGTCTCTAGGATCTTTCAAAAATTAAGTTAGATGAGTTATTTTCTGAACTTGAGCTGCATGAACAGACTAACTGCAATTTGGTCGAGAAAAGTATAGCTTTCTTTGCAGGGAAAACAGGAAAGACGACCAAGAAGAAAACTCAAGTTGAACCCGAATCTACCTCAGATTCAGAAACAGAAGATCAAGAAGAAGATCAATCTGAACTGGTCGGCTAGCTCGAAGCTACTACAAAAGTTGAAGAACCAAACCAACACACGGAGAACAAGCCGAGAAAGGACGGACAAGCTGAACCCGCAACTGACAAACAAAAGCCCAACGTAACCTGCCTACGAATGCAAAGAAGAAGGGCCACTACAAGACTGAATGTCCAAGTCTAAAGGAGTCCAAAAAGACCAGAAAGAAGAAGGCACTCCAAGCAACCTGGGACGAGTCTTCCTCAGAAGAGAAGAAGAAGCAAGCACCCAGCGGTCCAATCTTCTAGCCCTGACCGCTTCGGATCAAATCGAGACTGACTCAGACTCGGACCGAGACGACGGCAAGCTGACATTCTCTTGACGACGGCGAATAAGGTAACGGGTTTTTTCAAATTGCAATTGAATTCGCTTATTTCCTATCTATCCCGAGATTTGGCAAAAGCCAAACTCCGAATCGAGTCCTCCGACAGGAAGTAAAACTCCTGAAAGAGGGAGCTGATTCTAAAATCCTTAACTGAGAAACTTCAGGAAGGAACCCCTGATCAAGTTGAAAACGTGAATCAGAGGAATTCCTCCCTAAAAACTCAAGTTAAGGACTTAAGAACAGCTTTAGAACGATTCACTTCTGGTTCCAAGAATCTTGATATGATTCTGGGAAAACAGAAGTCTGTTCTAAACCGATCCGGACTTGGCTATAGAACCAAATCTCGGCAAAGATCTTACTTTGCTGTACTGAACCAGTCAAGACCTAAGGTTCATGCATGGGTGCCAAAACTGTGCCTGACTAAACCAACTGGTTCAAATCAATTTTGGATCCCCAAGACAAGATTCACATCTTGCCTAACCCATACAGAGGCTTTAGTCCAGGGGGAGCCAAAATCAAAACAATTTTTATAATTAGATATTTTTTTTAATTGATTGATTGTTTGTTTATTTAATTTTTTTTAAATTGTCATGCTTAGATTTAAGGAATACTTAGATTTAAGGACTAAATTACTTGAAACTTGAAAACATAGTATTGGGGAGGAGGTGAGATGATAGTACGTTGGGGAAACCAACTCTAATAAGATCAAGTCTACTTGGTCTCTTTAGACTGGTGAAACCAGCCGAAGCTACCGATCCAAGACCCAAGCTAGTTAGACTAGAAAATGACTTAATTTAATTTGAAAATGAAATTTCATTAAAAGGCTTTGTCAAGGAAAGGGTGGTGATCCCAAAAGGCTACGGCCAAAGAAGGCCTAGTGCCTCGCCAAGACCTGGAAGCCAATTTCTGAAATTCAAATTCAAATTACCTTTTGTCAAATTCGAATCTAACTCAAAGTTCAAATAATTATAGATTCTAATCTGTTTTCAAACCTATCTCTTTTTCGAAAAACTCTTAATCTGTTTTCAAAATTTCTACTTCTTAAACTCATTTCTTTTTCAAAAATCACTTAATCTATTTTTCAAAATTTCTAAACTTATTTTAAAATCTATTTTCAAAAATTAAATAACTTTTTCAAAAATAAATTGAAACTCCTTTTTAAAATTTTTACCCTCAAACCTGTCTCACAAAAACCTTAAGGTTAACGTGTTTGAAAACCCTAGATTCAGCGAGACAGGAAAATTAAGTTCAAATTAAACCACCTTGCTTGCGCTTTCATAATCATGGTCAAACTATGGTTAACATAGTCAAACTATGATTAACATAGTCAAACTTGGTCAAAACAGTCAACCCTAGTCAACATAGTCAAACCTGCACACTGAAACCCCTTAAGGAACTTAGATAAAAGTCAGACTATGTCGGATACAGGGGGAGTTTCTTTTAATATTTTTTTTCAAAACCTTGTGCTCTAAATCTTATTATCATCTCGATAAGGTTTTCAAAAATTGATTCAAAAACCTTCTTATACTACTATCTGTTTGAAAAATTATCATTATTTCAAAATACTTTTCGAAAACTGTGTTATCATTTCAAGTTATGTTTTCAAAAATGTATCTCCTTGAAAATTATCATACTCAGAAGGTTATTCAAAATTATTCTTTTGAGTTTAATAAACCCTAAAGACACAGAGGAAGGTCCACTTCATGATCTACAAGGACTCCTAGGATGTGTCAAATTTAGGGGGAGTTTGAGTCAAAAGAAGAATTTCTGAAATGTTTTTTTTTGTTGAAATTATTAGATAAATTCCTTTGATCTGAACTGAACCCTAAAGACTTAGAGGAAGAATACTTGTGGTCAACAAGCTTCCAAGGATTGCGTCAAATTTAGGGGGAGGTCAAATTAAAAGAGTTATTAAAACATTTCTAAATAATATGTTTTCATACACTATATTTTCAAAATTGTGTCGAAAACATATGTAATTTGTCTTACAAAATATTTTAAAATATTTTTGTGGCTTATAAAATTATTTTTGAAATACCTTAGAAAACAATACTTGACATTGGAAAATTTTCCAGGACACTTAAGGAAATTTCCTTGTAGTTAACAAGGTTTCCTAGGATTGTGTCAGACTGGAAAAGAAACCAAAGCAAGTACAAAATTATGTGTAAGTACTTTCAAAAAGATAAGTCAAGTAATTTTAGTAATTTTCTTTAATATTTTAAAAGTACTTATGTTTTTTAAATTCATCATATCTTTCAAAATACTTATGCCATTCAAAAAGCTCAATAAAGTACTTGCATTCTTGTGCTTTTTTCAAAATATTCAGAACAAGTAAACTTATTGTTTATCATATACACTTGACTCCAATTATGATTTTGAACATAAATTTTTCAGTCTTTCTAATTTTTTTTAAATTATCATAACACCTGACATTACTTCGCTCAATTTTTTTCACAAGCTCTAATACACAAATTTAAATTTCTTTCAAAATATATGTTACAAAATTTTTTATTGATATAAGACCAAGGGGGAGAGTAGAAAAAGTGAAATTAAAAATTTCTTTCTTAAAACTTCTCCCCTTTCCAAAGAAAGTTTTTCTTAGAATGGTCTAAAATATAAGGAGAAGAATTTCACATTAAGGGGGAGAAAAAGGAAAAAGGAATTTTTTTAGTGCTTCAAAAATTTCGAAGTATTTCTAAGTGTTTTCAAAATTTTCTGACTACATATTTTTCTCCTAAGTAAAATTTTCCTTAGTAAACAAATTTATTCCAAATTCTCAAAATTTGAAACTTTGTTTAAGGGAAATCTAGCTTCAAAATTTTGCCTAAATTTTGAAAAATTTTGCCTAAAATTTGAAACAAGTTTTGTTAGTGAAAATGCTTTTACTCCATTTTTTTTGAAAAACACTTTGTTAAAGACATGAAGCACTTAGGAAAACTCAAAAATCCCTGTTAGATACCTTGAACACCCATGTTTATTTTTGATATATGTCAAAGGGGGAGGAAAGGTCAAAGTTAAGGGTTATAACACAAGTATTCAGGGATTTAGGGGGAGTATAAATTTATTTTAATCTACACTTATACTGTTCATACTCCTTCATTTCTTAATTGTTATATGTTTTACTTAACTTTGAATTGTGTTGCCATAAATCAAAAAGGGGGAGATTGTTGGTGCAGGAAGCACCATATCGAACCTTGTTTTGATATTGGCAAATGATTCAAAGTTAAGTTTGTTTGTGGTCTAACAAGTTTCTTGAGTGTACAGGAAAAGCCCTAGCGAAGGAATGCTAGGCACTGGCGAAGGACTGCCAGACAGGAAAAGCCCTAGCGAAGGAATGCTAGGCACTGGCGAAGGACTGCCAGACAGGAAAAGCCCTAGCGAAGGAATGCTAGGCACTGGCGAAGGTCTGCCAAACAGGAAAAGCCCTAGCAAAGGAATGCTAGGCACTAGCGAAGGACTGCCAGAATGGACGAGCCCTAGCGAAGGAATGCTAGGCACTGGCGAAGGGCTGCCAGAAGAAAAGACCTAGCGAAGGGCTGCTAGGCACCAAGCGAAGGGCATCTTGGTAACTCAAGACCTAGCGAAGGACTGCCGGGCAAAAGTCCAACTGGAGGATCCGGTTGGCACCAGGTAAATTCTCCCGAGAGGAGTAGGTGAGGACGCATTCCCCTTGAGGGAACATTAGGCTTCGGTTCGACCTAGGGCTCCATTTTGGAGACCAAAGTCAGAACCAAGACAGCTAAGGCTATATAAAATAATAATATAATTGTTATTTGGACTAACCCTGGATGCAGGATCGAAGGACTGAGTATCTGCAGCTCAGAGAGCCTCAAAGGAGTGAGGCAGAAGCTGAGCAGGGCGCCCCGGACGATCCGGGCGCCCCGGACGATCCGGGCGCCCCCAAGGTCAACCCAAGTCTGTAAGAACCTCAACGCGCTTCGCCTCGCTTGTCGCGGGCGCCCCGCGTGTCGCGGGCACCCCGACTGCCAGCTGCCGAAGCGCATCCCTGCGAACGCGCTTCGCCCCGCTTATCGCGGGCGCCCCGCATGTCGCGGGCGCCCCCACTGCCAGCTGCCGAAGCGCATCCCTGCGAAGCCGAGGAGATGAGGCTTTGACCGGTCAATGCGGGCGCCCCGAGCCATCCGGGCGCCCCGGTCAAACCAGATCCCGAGGATAAGGGGATCAGACGGCGACCGAGCAACAACCGGATCTGCTGCCACGTCGGGGGGCGCCCCCGTCGACCAGGGCGCCCCCAGGCCCTATATAAAGGGCCCTCAACCTCCTTCTTCAGAGCATCAATTACTGCGACGCTTCCACGCTCTTCTGCTTCCACGACACGCTCCAGAACTCTTTCAACTCGAGCTGACGACGTCCTGCTGCTCCAACACTTCGATCTACACCGGACGTCGGTAACGAAGAGCTTGATTAAGTTTACTAGGCTGATTCTGTAATCTTTTTATTGTAAACTTTCTCGAACGTATAGAATTGCCCGCAGAAAACGGTCAACGACCGTGGGCCATGGAGTAGGAGTCGACACAGGCTCCGAACCAAGTAAAACGACCGTGTTAGCATTGTTTTTGTGTCTTATTTCCGCTGCGCACTTACTCTTTTTAAATTCGAACGATTTGCGACATTCACCCCCCCCCCCCTCTCGCATTTCTCGATCCAACAGGACATGCCCAGCGCAACGTCAGAGATACTCGTCAATGCTTGCACCCAAGGGATCGCTAAAGGGGACTTCTTCCGATCCTTAGTAAAGAAGCCCCCGTCAGCTTCGATGATTTGCTGGGACGCTCCGTCAAGAATGTCAATGTAGAAGAAGTACAATACGCCCATCGCAAAGATCCAGTCAGAGCCCCCCTCTGGCGGCTCCTCGATCAGACAGGAGGGAGCCCCTGGCCCTGACTCGGGGAAAAGACCTTCCCCCTGGGAAGGACCAGTGGGCTGGTAGGCGCCGACTGGTTGAGACGGAAGATACCGAGCAACCGGAGTCATCACCAAGGTACTGTAGCTACCATGGCAGCTCGACACATTCCACTGAGGAGTGCCACGCCCTGAAGAAGAAGTTCGGCGAGGAGGTAGACACTAAACCTCGAAGAAAGTGGAATAAGTCAGGGTATCGCAGAAGGTCGCCAAGACAAAGCTTTTCTCCTTGGCGACATCATGCCGATGATAACGAGGCCAACATCGATCTCGATCGCGATAGTGATATAGGAGTCGGGGGCCCGCACCCTGAAGATCTCTCTCCTTAGAAAGGGACCCCCAGAAGGGCAAGGCTCCCATGCGTTGTCCGCCCTCGGGCCATGTGGGAGTCATCTCTGGAGGACTTACTGGAGGGGACTCCAATCGGGCAAGGAAGTCTTATACCTGGCGATTGGAAAACTACTCCATTGGGACAAGCCGAAGCCAGGAGCCAGGCCCTACAATATCTTTTGGGTCATCCGACCTCGAAGAAGTGGAAGCTCCCCATGAGGACGCCGTAGTGATTGTAGCTCGCATCGCCAACTATGAGGTGAAGCGCATCTTCGTAGATACGTGGAGTTCTGTGAACATCCTATACAAGGCAGCTTGGGACCAGATGCAGATAGACGAGGATGAACTGCTCCAGGTCTCTACCCCACTATTCGATTTCACAGGGTATCAAGTATAGACGGTAGGGCAAATCACCTTGTCACTCTCGTTGGGTAGCGACAGGCTTGAAAGAACCCGGAGGACTCCTTGCTTGATCGTGGACACGCCTCCTCCTACAATGCCATCGTGGGTCGCCCAACGCTCAACACTTTCCAGGCGGTGGTCTCTGTTTACCACTAGAAGATAAAGTTCCCGGTAGGTGACCGAGTGGTTGAAGTTCGACGGTGCTACAACGGAGAGGTCAGAATAGAGTCTCGGAAGAACCCGACGGGCCTGGAAGACTAGCTGAAGGAAGTCGTGCACATAAGGAAAAGGGCAAAAACTCGGGAGGTCCTGGCCTGGCAGCGATCACAGACCCTTCTGGTCTCAACAAGATTTGCGTTTTATTTAGAGTGTCTGTCTGTGTATCTCTGTGCTCTCGCAGCAAAATCAAGTAATAAAGAGAGATGCTTTCCTCAAAATAATAATGCACCACCGAGGAATTCAAAACCCTAATACCTCGTGGTATAGCTGATGCCCGAGGTACTTAGGCTTGGTCTGGGATGTACACGCCCGACCAAATACCCAAAACCCTAATACCTCGCGGTGCAGCCGATGCCCGGGGTACTTAGTCTTGGCCTGGGATGTACACGCCCGACCAAGTACCTAAAACCCTAATACCTCGCGGTGCAGCTGATGCCCGAGGTACTTAGGCTTGGTCTAGGATGTACACGCTAGACCAAGTACCCAAAACCCTAATACCTTACGGTGCAGCCGATGCCCGGGGATCTTAAGCTTGGTCTGGGATGTACACGCCCGACCAAGTACCCAAACCCCTAATACCTCGGGGTGCAACCAATGCCCGGGGTACTTAGGCTTGGTCTGCGATGTACACGCCCGACTAAGTACCCAAAATCCTAATACCTAGTGGTGCAGTCGATGCCCTGGGTTACTTAGGCTTGGTCAGGGATGTACACCCCCGACCAAGTACCCAAAACCCTAATACCTAGCAGTGTATCCGATGCTCAGGGTACTTAGGCTTGGTCTGGGATGTACACGTCCGACCAAGTACCCAAAATCCTAATACCTCGCGGTGCAACCGAAGCCCGAGGTACTTAGGCTTGGTCTGGGATGTACACGCCCGACCAAGTACCCAAAACCCTAATACCTCACGGTGCAGCCGATGCCCGGAGTACTTAGGCTTGGTCTGGGATGTTCACGCATGACCAAGTACCCAAAACCTTAATACCTCGCAGTGTAGCCGATGCCCGGGGTACTTGATGACTTGCCCAATACAAGTGTCAGAATGAGCCTCAAATTTAGATATTTATAGATTGAAAACCCTAGCTCATAAAATTGAAATGTAGTACAGGGGTCTCAAGTCGTATTTTCCAAGGACTAGTTAAGTGAATGTTTAACTCAATCTTGAAGTTGTCATTTGTTTTGGGTTTTCGAATAAGATGGGGGTTTGTTTTGCAATAAGGACTGAAATAGCAGTAAAATTGAGTGAACATAGCTAAAGCATGGTACGCAGTAGGGAATTGCAAGAATCACACTTAACCTATTTGAAACCTAATTAAGGAAACTAAACTTATCCCTAATTGAGAACTAAGCGCAATTAAATTTGATACTATGAAATTAGAAATTCAAGAACTAATAATAAAGACAGGAAAACTTAGAATAATAAGCTAAATTGCGAAAATGAGATTGAATTCACGTTCTACAAATTGAATGCAAGAAATAGGGCTAAAATATGCCGGAAACTATCTGATCGGTCGACAGATGAATCAGGTACAAGTCTGATCAGTCGATAGACCGATCAGTAGCTGTCTGGATCGGTCGAACAGACGATCAGTAGCTGTCTGGATCGGTCGAACAGACCGATCAGTAGCTGAAAATGAACTGATATAGAATCAAACACTACAGAATTGAGTTTGGAATCGAAAATAACAACAACAGATTAAGTCCTTCACCAAATCCTCTTCCTACCGTCACCCAAGAATCAAACCAGGAACCCCTTAGCTTGAAATCAACAAGATCTAGCTCCTGCGGACGATTTGCGTCTGATCCATGTTCGGGCCGATTCTTCTTCCGATCTTCTCCTTCTTGACGAGTGTTCTGGCGATGATGGCTTAGGAACTCTCAGTATTCATCAAAGAACCCCTTGAGTTGTTCTGATAGCTCTGATCGATGAAGGCTTTCAATCGGGAGTTGATCGGATGAAGCAATCTTAGGCGAAACCCTCACCGGAGCTTGGCAACGACAAGATTAACCCACAAACTTCTCGGGAATTCGATCTTTTGATTGAAAACTGGCAAAGACTTGAATTTGAAGTGGCCGCGCAAAGAAATCGGAGAAGAAAATGATGAACTGGAAAGCAGAATAGAAATTACGACGATGAGCTCAGCGTGGAGAGTTTGATTTAAATTATCCCTTTTGAATTTGAATGGCTGTGATTGTTCCAGCCTCATCCGACGGTCAATATTCTCAGATTTGAACCAAAATTCCTAGATCTCCATCAATGGCTCTGATCTACTTCTCCTTGGCTTGGATCAATCAGATCTGCGGTGGATGGCTCAGATCTTCCTTTCTCTTGAATGGATGGTTGAAACTCCCCTTAAGCTTGATCCGACGGTCAGATGGACTCTGATTTGATTCAAACGTTCAGATCTTGATCTGTGGTCATGATTAGCCCTATCTTGAGCTCGGATTGATCAGAAGTTCACAGATGGCTCAGATCTACTTGTTCCTTGACTGGACGGCCCATATTGATCCAATGCTTGATCGTCTTGATCCTAGTCTAATTCTGGCTCAATTTGATCCTAGTCTAATTCTGGCTCAATTTGATCCAATCCGATCTAGGTCCATGATCCGTCAAAGCCTATAAAATTAGATTCAAATTTTAGTGCCAAAATACCTCGAATATAGAAAGAATTGAATTCAAAAGTTAAATTAGACATATATCATAGAACCTAATGTAAATACAAGATTAAGAATATAAAAGTGGATCAAAACATGGATTTGAGAGCCTAAAATGATTAACAAAATGGTAGTTATCAGTACTTAGGCTTGGTCAGGGATATATACGCCCGACCAAGTACCTAAAACCCTAATACCCCGCGGTGCAGCCAATGCCCGAGGTACTTAGGCTTGTTTGGGTTGCTATAAACTCCCTACCAAGGACCCAAACCGGGATGCCACATGATCTCCTGAGCGCTCGGGACAGGTAGCGCTGCGGAAGCAGCTTACCCGGCCAAAGGAATACAAGCAAAACATTCAAAAGAATAATCCAGGCATACACATACACGGGGTAACAAAAATATTACTTTATTATATGAAAAAAATACATGGAGATCAATGTCTCGGAGAATTATCAAGATACAATTGAAACATCTTGTGAGAGAAAGCGCTGTTCTACTTAGGCCTTTCTCCTCTACAACGTCATTCCTACATGGTCGCTATGCTCGGAGCCACCTCCCAAATGTGTGGCGCATAGGAGTTCGTCGACAGGGTCCTTGAATCTTTTGCCACCTTCTGGGTACTCCGTCCGAGTAGTCAGTAACAGATAAGGACGCTTGAGGTAACACATGGGTAGCACGACCCCATCTGGAGACCCTGGCTACCTCTTCCTGCAAAGATGAATCCGATACAACGTTCAAAAGGAAGAGGAAGGAGAACAACAACGGTAATTTCTCTCTGGAGCATGTGAAGACGCAAAGAAGAATTGCCTTAACAGGAGGAGGGAGCAGCCACTGCAGTTTCTCTTCGGATATGGGATCAACAAAAAGAAGAAAGAGAAAGAGGAAAGTCAGCGGCTATAGCCCCGTGCTCTTGATGACAGCGTATCCCAAAAACACCATCCTTCGCCCAAAACATGGGGAAAACAAGGATTTGGAAGAGGATGGCGTCTGCTAGCGCACCGCAACGGACCGACCAGGAGGAGGCAACCAGTAGGATATGTCATCTCCCCCATGCCCCCTGGCGGACCATGTAATATCTTTTCTGAACTACTCAGATAACCCGGGAGTCCCACATCCGCCAGGATATTCAGCGAGACCCTGGACATCATCTCCACCATGCTCCCCGGTGAGGATAACAATACAAAAGCCTTTACCTCTGAGGGGTCCCTCAGCCAAGAACACTACTACATCTCCGGGGTTGGCATTGTGGACACCGATGAGGGTGAAGGGAAGAGCAGTGGCATTATGCCAGAAGGAAGAAGGCAGACAGAAGGGATGAAGGAGACGGTGCACCCCTCCCCCTATTTATATTGATGGCTGCCTCTCAATGCAGTTAATGCAGGGAGGATGCAAGAACAACAGCAGACGTCGAGGCATCATTTCGGCCAATGCGCCCATGCCACATCTAGGAACCTGCGACTCTTTATGAGTCCATTTAATAAGATTGCGTATAATGTGGAGGTAGACCCGACCACGGTTCGGAACCGACAGTTCGACGGTTCGGAACCGCCGGTTCGACGGTTCGTGGGAGGTCGACCCTTAACCTTAACCACCCAAGACGGTTACGGTTCATGGTTTGGAACCATCGGTTCACGGTCCGGTTCACGGTTCGCCACGGTTCAAAATTATTATATTAAAAAAATTAAAAATTAAAAATAAAAATAAAAAAAATAAATTTTATTAAAAAAGGGCTTGCACTTATATAAGTTGCCTACGTATCCCCTTAGGGTATAGGGGAATCAAAGCCCACGTAGTTCTTTTACATTTTTACCCTTTTACATTTTTACATTTCTCACTCACTTGTATTTCCTCCCGTTCCCGTTGTATTTGTTCCTTCGGTATCAAATTCTTCGGCTTCGTCTTCTGAAAGTTGCATTCCTTGGATTCGCTTCTCGGCTCTGGTCCAATCATCAAGTAATGCTTGAGCTTCCAATGAGTCAGGAGACATGGTTGATCGTCGTTCATCTAATATGTTGCCGCCGACACTGAACTTCTGCTCCACAGTAACAGTCGACACTGGAGAAGCTAAAATTTCTTTTACGATCACGGAGAGAACGGGAAAGCTTTGAGCCTTCTGTGACCACCACTTCAAGATGTCGAAGTCTTCGCTATCTGCTTCATTAAAATCAAAAGAAGTCGTAAAATAATTCTCAAGTTCCTGTGTGGAACTTGAGGATCCTCGTGGATGTTTCGTCCATTCTTTTAATAAAAGTTGGGCTTTTGTAAGTTTTAAATTAGTAGTAGTAGGTTGTTGTGTTTCAGAAATATTAGTTTGTGTTCCATATTTAACATAATATTGATTATAAAGATCATATAAATAATTTTTAATATTATATACAATATTAGCTAGATCCGGAGAGGAAGAATCCTTAATAGGAATTAATGCGTCATAATATAAAGTTAACATTTCTTGTAAAACTTCTAATTTAAATCTAGGATCTAAAGCAAATGCAATTAAATAAATTTCAGGAATTAAATAAAAATATTTTTCCCATTTAGTTTTCATAGCTATTATACATAAAGTTAAAGCTTCATCATTTACATGTTCATTTAATATTAATACTATACTACAAAAATTTACTAAAATTAAATGAGCAGTAGGATAATAAACACCAGAAAATTGTTCAGTTGCATCGTTAAAAACTTTTAAAATTTCACAAATACTACTACAAATATTCCATTGTTGTGAAAATAAATATATATTAGTATTACTATTTTGTGCAAAAAATAAACATAATAAATCTTTATATTGAAAAGAATCTTGTAATAATTGATATGTTGAATTCCAACGTGTTGGAACATCACGTGGAAATTTTTTTGGTCGCATTCCATTAGCTTTACAAAATCTACCCCATTGTTTCATCATAGATGGATGAGACCATAAGTATGAAATTGCGGTTCTAATTGGTTGAATATAATTTTGTAAAAGTTTTAATCCATCTTGAACACATAAGTTTAAAATATGGCATACACAACGAATATGAAAAAAATAAACCACCAATGACAGGTTGACAAATAAATTTTAATTCATCTATTGAAGCGGTATTAGAACTAGCATTGTCTAATGATATTGAAAATATTTGATGAGTCAATCCATATTTTTCTAAAACTATGTGTAATAATTGTGCAATGTTATGAGCAGTGTGTGATTCATCAAAAACTCTATAAGCTAATAATCTCTTTTGAAGGATCCAAGAGTTATCAATCCAATGACATGTTATACCCATATAAGAATGAGTTTGCCAATGATCACTCCAAATATCGGAACATAAAGAAACTTTAATATTTAATTTACTAAATTCTTCAATTAAATTCTTTTTTCCTTGTTTTACTAATCTTTTAATTGTACGAGTTAGTGTAGTCCTAGGTATACGTTTAGCAGTAGGATTAAGAGATTCTTTACACAAATCTTCAAATGTGCATTTAGCTCCAAAACTAAATGAAAGATGTTCTACGAAAACAAATTTAGCTAATGATTCTCTTAATTTATTATCTGAATATAAAAATAAACCAGAATCAGTACTACTACCGCTAGAAAATCTAGATAATTATGTTTGAGAGCGGTTAAGCCCATATTCCGTTGGGTGCTTCGTTTCTACATGTCGTTTCAACGACCCATAGCCGCCGCCAGCTTGGAATTTGTAGGAAGCATTACAATGCTTGCATTTTGCACGCATTTCTCCCGACGGAAGTGTGACCTTCTCAAAATGTTTAGTGAAAATAGATGATTTTAAAGGAGGATTATCCCGAACCTTAGAAGTAATCGCATCGGTACTTCCTTGCGTTTTGGGGATCGGAGGGCGTTGGGGCTGAGCCTCGGTCTCATCATCGGTAGATTGAATTTGAAGGTTGGGATCCTCGTATGCAATTTCTTTTCCCCTCCGAGATCGAGATGATGAAGCTCCGTGACCTCCTTCCATTATCGTCGATGAAGAACGCGGAGAGAAGTTGAGAGTTAGAGAGTTGAGAATGAGAGATTGAGAGAAGAGAAGTTGTTTTGTGAGTGAAAATGATGAAATGAGCTCCCTATTTATAGAGTTCGGATCATAACGGTCACTAAATCGTAGCCATTGATTAAAAAACGGTCAAATGATCTCATCCGTCCAAAAAAAAAAATCAAAAACTTCCCAACGGCACTGAACCGGCGGTTTAGTGCCGTTGGAACCGGCGGTTAACCGCCGGTTCACATGAACCGGCGGCTAACCGTCGGTTCACGGTTCCGGGGGCTTGGAACCGGAACTGGCCCGGCATCCTGTCGGGCCGATTCCGGTTCGGCCCGGCGAACCAGGTCAACGGGCCAACCGACCCGTTGACCCGGGCCGGTTCCGGGCCGGGTCCGGGCTAGACCCGGCCCGGGGTCGGGTCTATGCGGAGGTGACAGTTCGGGAGCCACTCACACACTCCAGAAGAAAATATCGATGGGGACCCGCCATGGACATAAATGCAGGCATGGAGCTTCGACCTGTAGAATTGTCAAGGGTCCCACACCCAGAATCAACCTCGAAGCAAGCAACTACCTTCCAATTCGTCAAACCCATAAAGCAAAGGCACAAGACACATCAAGCAAAGGCACATACACAAGAAATAGTAAAAATGATCGCATTAATGCAAAATTGCTACAATAGGGCCCGACCCCCCGGTGAAGGCAGGGCCTCGCATACTCAGGTCCTCGGGAGAAAACCCCTCTCTAGCTCGGCCGACACTTACAATCGCGGGGCAGCATCGGGGGGTAAGAGTTGGTCCTTCTTCAGATGATCGATAGCCCCATAGAAGCCCTGATGTAGGTGCTTCATTACCTGGTCGGTTATGATGGCACGATATTCATCCGATCCTATAAACTTCGCCTTGAAGCCCGCTTCAGCCTCCTTAGAGCTAGAAGTTTGGGCAACTCGAGGAGCAAGGAGCTCGACCTCAGCAGCCTCATAAGAACCCCTCAACCATCCCAGCTCGGCAGACATCTCATCCTGCTCGGCTAGGGCCTCTCTAAGCCTCTCTAACTCGGCCCGCTCATCCGACTGAGCCTAGACCAGGTCATCCTCTAAGACGAACGCGTGATCGGTGGTCATCAGGAGATCAGACTCCTTCTGACTGAGCTGTTGCGCCTGATCCTAACTACGCGAGTTCAGTCTTTCAACCGAGGCTACCATGAGCCGGATGTCACCCAACAACTCCTTCTCTCTCGCCTGGAGATGGTCTCTCTCTTGCGTCACCTGGAGCTGGTCTCTCTCCTGCGTCACCTGGAGCAGGTCCTTGGTAACACTCACAGATCTCTCGGATGCCAAATGTTCTCTGTGCCAGGAATTTTGGAGAGTCTGCTCCTTGTCTTGCAAGAGGTTCATCAGGTGCTCGACCTTCGCACGGAGAGCTCTGCTGACCCCGCCTGCATCAACCCTGCCCGATGCTTGTGGTCAGCTACAGCTTCTGCCCTCAGGCCCGACGGAGCAAGACTTTAACCCGGGGCCAGGAATACAGACCCCGGCCGGTGGTCACGCACTCCTCGGCTGCCTGTCATTGCACCAGGAGGTCAGAAAATAGGCAAGAAAACATCCAATACAACAGTAATATGTACCTTCAGAAGGGTCTCTCAAAGAGTGGTTAATGGGCCCGCTGAAACTTATACGGTTGTCCCTCCAAAGTATTCGACGTGTGATCTGGCCCCGTGGGCCACTCGATGGTTGGGGCTTCAGGTGGCAAACTGGAGGGGCAGGAATCATCTTCCCCAGAGCTAGAAGTCCCCTCGGACACTACCCCCTCAGTCGGAACCTCCTTGAATTGCACCGGGAGGAAGGATTGCATGGAGGACTCCAACGCTGCATCCAACTTCTTCCTTAGTCGGTCCAGTCTCATCTGGTATTGAGTATGCAACACCTCCTTACCCTTGGAAGATGTAGCCGGGTCAATGGAGCAGGACGGAGGCGCTAGGATGACCACCTTCAGAGTGGGGACCGATGGGGCAGGTACAGAGGCTACTCCCTCGGAGGGTAGAGCCACTTCCTCGGGCACTGAGGGAAGAAGGGAGGAACTCGCAGAATGTAGCTTTTTCCAGCTAGGGCCCAAGCCCTTGGGGAGCCGCTGATAAATACTATTTTATTGATTATTTGAGCTGCTAAAATCCATGTTTGATCTATGTTTTTATTGTCAAAATTGTGAAATTGCCCTAGGTTTTAGAACTTACCTTTATTTTGGACTTAATTGCAAATATGCAAATTTTTGGATTATTTTGGCCACTAAATTCTTGATCTATTTTTGTAGGCATCAAGGTTCAAGGATCTAGGGCATATTGGGTCAAACTCGAGTCGGAAGTGACCCGGATCAGATTATCAAGATCATGATTAAATCTGGGCCGTACGATTCGAAAGCGGCTAGATCTGAGCCATCCGGGATGATCTGAAGCCATCCGAGCTAGGGCTAGGGTTGATCAAGTACCCTGATCAAGATCTAAAGGTTTCATCACAATCAGAGCTCAATCAACCGTTGGATCAAGCTTGGAGGGCTCTAGAGCGTCCAATCACAGATAGAGTTGATCTGGACCATCCGTTGCATATCTGGAGGATCCGAGCTACCACGAGGCAGATCCTGACCCCAGATCATCATCATCAAAGTTTGGCTCAAATCAGACCAAGATCAGCCGTTGGATTGAAGTAGATCGATCACAGCCGTCCATTGGTTAATACTTAAGGAAAAATCACGCAGCTTCTTCCTCTATCGCGTCTTCGCCGCAACTCTCGAGTTCTTCATTTTCTTCACCGTTTTCTTCCATTTTTCATCCAATTGAAGGCGCGGTCACTCAATCCATCATCAGAGCAAGGGCTAGGTCAGTGAAGGGAATCTCAGTGAAGTCTCAGATTGGATTTCTGCTCAATAGTGAAGCTGCGTGAGGTTTCAGCAGATTCACTACTCGAATTCATCAAGCTCAGCTGTGCTCCATTTCCATTGCATCCGAGCTGACCAGAGGGGTTCCCTGGAAGGTCTCAGTCACTCCCAAATCCAAATCGCAAGCCACCACAGCAAGATTGATGAGTTCGGAAGCTAAATTTCAGTTTGAGCATGGATTTGATCTGTTTCAGTAGCAGAGACGTATTTTCACTGATTTGTTGAGCTTGCGGGTCCGAAGTTCACTCTTGATTGACGACCAAGGAGTTCTTGAGATGAGGAGGGGTTGAGGAGTAGCTTAGGCCCTTAATTTTCATGTTTTGTAGCTTAATTTTCAATTGTTGCACTGTTCTGTTCTGAATTTCTGTTTAGTTACTGAATATTTCGATTTTTAAGTTGTTAGCCATAAGTTAGCTTCAATTCTGCAAGTAGAGTAATTTAGGAACTTGTTTAGTGAATGAATAGCTCAAATTTCAGCTTAGTTTAGTTTCCATTAGTTGCGTGCCAATTGTGTTGCTAGTGTGCCAAGTAATTCTGAATTTTCAATCTGTTTATGCTGCTATTTGTAATTGAACTGTCGGCCAAACTCAGAAATCACTAGGTTCATTGCTCCTTAATCTAGTTTCAAGTAGTGTTAGTAGTTGTTCCATTAGTTTTGCATCCAACTAGTTAATCTATTCCAATGCTGCTATTAATTTCTGAATTTCTGAATACTTAAGTTAGCTTTCGGTTGTGTCTTAAGTGAATTACTTTAGGACTGGTTTTCTTCATTAATTCCTACATTTTAGTCAGATATAGGTTTCCTTAGTTAACTTAGAGCTTAATTTCGATTTCTTGCAATTCATTCCAAGTTTTTAGTTTAGCTAGAGCTGAATTCTGAAAATCGAAATTGATTTACTGCATATCCCAGCTTCTGATTTCTTTTGCTTTGTTAGCTCTGGTTTTAGTTCGAATTCCTGTTCAAAATCTTGCTTAGTTTTTCCTCAAACCTTTGTTTCACAAACGAACCAATCAGTTTTAAAAAGTCGAGTTGAAAGATCACTCATTTCTTGATTTGAATTGGTTTTTGGCACAAGGAATTGTCCCTTGTGTGCCAACTGCCCTTGGCTTGAATTGCATCCAAATTTCAACTTGATTTTGTGGCATAAGATTGTGTTTGAATCAATAAGCTTGCACTTACTCAAATTTGAATTTTGTTGGCAGTGATTGGGATCCAAAAACACTTGGGCTAGTTTAGTTGCAATTGCTTAGTTGAGTTTTACTTTTGCTTGCTATTAATTGTTGCAACCTTGTTTGTTTCCGAAAATCCTATCACTGTTTTTCTTTACTTCATTGCTTGGCATTTCTTTTGGTTTGTTGCAAACAGAAAACGATTTCCCATAAAAAATTGGTAAGTGTTTACTTAGGATTCCATTAGGTTGAGTACTAAGTGCCATCTCTTTGTTTAGTTCCATTGCTCACTTTCCTTTATTTTCATTTCATTTTCATTTTCAATTAAAAACCAAAATCCCATTACTTATTTGAAACCCCAAAAAAATGACACATAACTACAAGTTTGAATCAAGCACGACAACTAGCCCCGAGAAAAATACGACCTGTGGCCCCTTTGCTACATTTTTATACTTTTGCTTGTAAAAGGGTTTCCAGTTATTCATTCTTATCTAAATTTGAGGCCCACATTCGTGACACATAGTTTGGGCCTATCAAATTTTTGGCGCCGTTGCCAGGGATCTGTTAGTTGACTTGTTTGATTTTTGCTTGTGCAGTTATTTCATATCATTCTTGATTTACTTTTGTGCTTATTGTCATATCTTTTGATTTGATTTTATTTGTTTTATCTTTTTATCCACTTTTACTGCGATTTGTTTGAATTTATGACCAGGTCTCTAGGTGCTGAATTAGAAGATTTCGATCCTGAGATTGAGAGGACCTTCAGAGTCAGGAGGAGCCAGGCCATTCTTTCTGAGACTACAGATATCCCTCCACTTCAGACTATCAGCACTCACTCAGGCATTGACATGGCAGACCACCAGAGAACCATGAAGGAGCTTGCAGCACCTGACGCTGCATTTCAGTACTCCAGCATAGCATATCCAGAGCTAGGGGGGAGTTTTGAGCTCAGATCGGGACTCATCAATTTGCTGCCAAAGTTTCAGGGTTTATCTGGGGAGGATCCAAACAGACACTTGCACGAGTTCCATGTGGTATGCTCTACTATGAAGCCTCAGGGCGTTTCTGAAGAAGACATTAAGTTAAGAGCATTTCCTTTTTCCTTGACTGGGGCTGCTAAGGATTGGTTGTATTATTTGCCTACTGGACATGTTGCTAGTTGGATTGAAATGAAGAGAGCATTTTTAGAGAAGTACTCTTGTTGTCAACGAAATGTGTAGCAATTTCAATTTTCTGAAATACTCTTGTACTTAACTTGTAAATCTTTTTGCACGATTATAGTATTGCCTAAAGTAAACGGTCAAGGACCGTGGGCCTTGGAGTAGGAGCTGACCGCGACTCCGAACCAAGTAAAAAATAGACTTGTGTTCTTGTGCATTTAATTTCTTTCCGCTGCGTATCTGCTCTTTTTAATCCGAAAAGTGTTTAACGATATTCACCCCCCCCTTTATCGTTTTTCTCGATCCAACATTTAAAAGGGCTCGGTTTTGGCTGAGGGTTCTTGGCGAAACATGCTTGGTTAAAGCTTGTTAGTAGCCTACAGTGCTCGGGGATTGTCCAAGGTTTGTGGCGAGGTTTCTCCACCCACAAGGAGCGACAAGAGCTAGCTGGAGGTGCTCCGGGGAATCATCCACCGAAGGATCGGGATCGTCCACCTTACGGACAGTCGTGGAGTAGGAGTTTCATCTCCGAACCATGTAAATAGGTGTGTCTTCCTTGTGTGTTAGGTTTTTAGTTTTGTTATTCCGCTTACGCACTAACCATTATAGGAAGACAAGATTGAAAAAGTGCTATTCACCCCCCTCTAGAACATGGTAAGATCCTAACAAGTGGTATCAGTGCCGGGGTCGCTCGTCTACAGAGTAACCGTCGGGAGAGCAAAAAGCTAGAGGAAGATTGGCTCGGAAGGTCCACTAGGATGGAATATTAGGATTCCACCTTCATACGATCCAGATGATTTCGACTATTGGAGGAAGCGCTTGGAGATGTGGTTCCAAATGGATTGGGATCATTGGACCGCATTGGAAGTTTCATTTGAAACTCCAACGTACAAGAAAGGAAAATGCCTTCAACCTCAGTATTGTACCAAGAGTCAAATGGAAGAAGCGGAGGCGGATAAGGAGATAACTAGAATTGTGTTGAATTTATTACCTTCATATATTGTGTCAAATATAGGAGAATACAAGAATGCATATGAGCTATGGAAAAAGATGATAGCCTTACATGAGAATTCGACACAAGGATAAGGAGAAGAGGAGTCCAAGGAAAAAGGGTCATTGGTCCAAGGGAAGGAGAAGGACCAATCGGAAGTTGAGTTAAGTTCAACATCCGAAGAGAAGGAGAGAGTTGAATCATCCACATCCTCAAGTGAGGAGGAAATGGAAGAAGTCTTCACTTCAAGGATTGAGGGGGAGGAGAGACCATCCTCAATGCCGGAGCAAGAAAAAGCTTCTACCTCCACCAAAGTAAAGTCAAAGGAGCACATAATTTGCTTTGGGTGCAATCAAAAGGGACATTACAAGGACAAGTATCCATTGGGTAAGAAAAAGGAGGTAAATCCTAAACTCAATTTAAGTAATTTGAAAACTAACATGAGTTGTAGGGATGGAGCAAAGAAGGATAAGAAGTATATAAGGTGCTTCATGTGTAGAGAGCTAGGGCACTACCACACCAAATGCTCAAGGAAAGGAGAACTCAAGAAATTGGAGCATTTGAGGAAATGGGAGAAGAAGGAGAAGAAGAGAAGGTCACATGAAGGGGGAGCTACAAGGGTAAGGGAGGTAATCCCTAACTTTAAGGTTAAATGTAATTCAAATTTAAAATGTCAATTATTTACCCATGCATAACTTTGGATTTAAATATCATGATAGGAGTAGGATTAATATTGTAGATCAAAACCCTAGAAAAATCATGCATCACGATAAATCCAAGACCATTAGACCTAAGGACCAAGGCATTAACCCCAAGAAGGGGAGACACATGCCTAGGATGGGTAGGTCTAGGAATGTCCAAGGTGGACATGTTGATTCTAGGTTTAAGAACCTAGAAAGGGAAAATCAAGCTTTAAGGACAATGCTTAAGAAATTAGAGAAGATCCTAGATAGATACACTATTGAATCTAAGGGTTTAGGTATGGTGTTTGGTAGTAAAAAATCCAACAATGATAGATCGGGTCTAGGATACCGATCTAAGGTCTCCAATGCCAATGAAAAGAAATATGCTAGGGTAGCATATAATTATGGCAAGGAGGAAAAATCCAACAATGACAAGGGGATGTCATTAAAAGGAAAGTAAAAGGTCTTAACTAAGGACAAGGGGTCCAAAGTTAAGAAGGTTAAGTTTGTAGGTCAAGAGTCATCAGAGGTACACCAGTGTGACCTTGTGTTTGTGAATGAGTCACCTAGGGAGGTGGCTAAGGCTAAGAGCTCAAGGGGGAGCTCTAGGAGCCAAGTTGGGGCCCATGGTCTATGGATCCCGGGAGGGTTTCTCTCGGAAGTCTAGATGGGGTCATGGAGTGTGCCAAAGGATGTGAAGACGGATTTGAGTCTCAATCCTAGGATTTGACACATTGGATTTGAGTTTCATGCATGAAAATATGACATTTGGGTCATAAGCATGAAAGATGGTTTTTGATGTGTATATACTATATAAATCAGTGCTAGGGATCCATTGTGGGTTGGTATGGGCAGAGACATCAAGGGGAAGTCAAAACTAGGACTGTAGGTCAAGGTTCAATTGAACCACTTAGCTAGTTTTGGGTTTTGTGACAATCTTGAGAATGGTGATAGATTCATTTTTGAGTGTATTTTTCTCAAATAGATATGGGTACCACAAACCTCTCCACAAAATTTAGAAATATTTGGAGATCTGTGGAATTTCTGGTGTATTTCTGAAATTGGGTCAGAAATGCTGAAATTGGGATTTTTTAGAGTATCAGTCGACTAGTAGATGGGGCAGTCGACTGATGTTGGCTAAAACGATTTTTCAGCAGTTGAAAGGTGTCCAAATGATGTAAAATAAGTGTGTAATCTTATGGGAGGTTAGTACACTGTGTTTATGATTATTAAGGGTTAAAGGATCCAATAAGAGGGAAATTGTTGGAATCTTTTTGATGTATGGCAAAGGGGGAGAAGTATTAGGTTTAAGTGGTAAACCAAACAAGTGTTAGGTTTACGTGGGAGACCAAACACCCCTTTGCAAGAAATCATTAATAATAATAATAAATTCAAATTTAAAAATTAAGGTGAAGAAATCTAAGACAAGGGGGAGCTTAGGTAAAGAGGGAGCATTGTTGCTCATTTGGTGGCACAAGGGGAATCTTAGAGAGGTTCTTAAAAAGATCGATGTGGGCGTGCAGAGGGGGGGTGAATGCACATTCTTGGATCGTTTGATCTCTACACAGATGTTAGCGCAGCGGAAATAATATGCAAAATAAATAACAATGCTAACAATACCAGATTTAGTTGGTATCCACCCCGGCCGGGTGACTAATCCAACAATCCTTCGGCGGATCACTCCCCGGATAACCTCCGGCTAGAAACGTGTCGCTCCTTGTGGGTGGAGAAACCTCTCCACAACCCTTTACAAGCTACTAAGCACACAAGACTACTAACTTGCCCTATCCAAGCAAGTTTCGTCAAGAAGTAATAGGAGAAAACGAGCCCCTTTAAATAGGGCTCGAATCTGGAACAGCCGCTACCAGTCGACTGCAAAATGGCAGTCAACTGGTCCCACTCAGATTCGACCGTTACACCATAACGTTCGAATTCTGCCAGCCTGTTCCAGCCTATGCCAGTCGACTGCCCCTGGGCCAGTCGACTGGTACACACTTAAGCCTAGGGTTTCACTCCCGAGTACAGGTCTCTCTCGCACTCAAACCCTCCCGGCTTACCCCTGAGTACAAGCACTCATACTCAGCCTCTCTCAACCTAGTTGACTCTCCACCAGCAGTCTTGACTATTGCCTTCACGCCCTGTTCATATTTGGCCCTCGTCCCTCGGATGCGCACGCAAGCCTCCAGCTTGCCTCCATGCCACCCTTCACGTACGCCTCGAAGTCCGCATCCCTCTGCTCATCATCTCTGCTATCCAATGGTCCCTCGGATGCGCACGCAAGCCTCCAGCTTGCCTCCATGCCATCCTTCACCTGAAGACGTCAACTAAGTCCACGTGTACCTGTACATCTGCACACTCATGTACACATGTGAGAACAACACAAATCCTAACTTAACCATGTTGCCCACACATCAAAATATCATGATCCTCCAGATCATCTCAGGGCCGATTGCCCCAACAATCTCCCCCTTTTTGATGTGTGACAATATGTTAAGTTAGGTAAACATATAGCAGTAATAATAGCAAAAGCAGTTGAAATTCAAGCATGACACACAAGAGACAATCTCCCCCTTAACCTATGCTTTCTCCAAATTTCAACCCTTATTGCTAATCCCATGTTAGAATTAAGTTTTCCCAACTTAACTCTAAAGTTACAACCACACCTAAGTTAAGTTTCAACCAAAACCTAACTTAACACTCAAGTTCTCCTCCTTTGACACCATCAAAAGATTGCCCCAAGCAACCCTACCCTCGGTGCCAAATAGAACTTAACCAGATTTCTGAAAACTCCCTCAGAAATCACATAAACTCATTCTGTCCACTCTACCAGTCGACTGCCCACAGGGCAGTCGACTGATACGATAGATTTCAGAATTTCAGTCGAAATTCAGAAATGAATAAAAAATTCAGAAAATCTGGAAAAATATGAAACTTTGCAAGCACGATTGTTAAGGTATTCTCTACCCTAAAAAAATTTAGTTCATGAAAAACATCAACCATGCTTGACTTTTGGTACAACCCAAAAATTCCCAATTAAGGCCAACTTTGTATCAATCTAGAGTTCTAGGGATGGGCTCATATACTTGTCATTCTCTAGCACCTCTAGTTGATATTCAAAATGATTCCCAACTCCCCCTTTTTCAAAATAAATGTATTTATTTTTACAAAACCCCTTAATGTTTTAATGATTATCTTTTCTAACCATGACATTCTCTTGATTTTCAAACAAACCATATCAATATAAAATTTAAACATCTCATGAACACTCATATATGACGATTATAACAGAGACCAAAATATTTTATCAAAATACAAGCACTTAAAATCCAACACATTATCAAAACAAAGCATAATCTTAATAGGATAGCATAGGGACAGTGCATAATACATAAGGTCATAAGCTGACAACTAAGCATCCCAATAGTTCCTATGGCCAAAAAGGCCGAAAGTTATCCAAATACGTACAATCATCAATCATAGAAAGTGTTTGAGAGGTATGATAAATTATCAGAACATGATACTCTCAACACTACAACCCAACAACTGCATCAGCTGATCAGAAATACATGTGGTCATCACCATCTGGAGGAGGAGGTGGAGGAGCAGGAGGACCCTGATATGATAAATCCATCGCTGCAGCATCTCATACATGGTCTCCTGCCTGGTCATGATGCCCTGGCAACACTCTGTGAGGCCCTGAACATTCCTCTGAGTCGCTGCCTGACCCTGCTGAAGACTCTGAATGCCCTCCTGAATAGTATGAACATCCTCCTGGAGTCGGGTAAACTCTGCTCGTGTGATAGGCTAAGCGGGCTCCTCATCTGCATCAGCTGCCTCTGGTCGCTCCCTCCACATGAATACCCCCTGTCTAGACTCAATGCCCGCTAAAGACAATTGGCGGGTGCCAATCTGATCATAGTCTTTTGACAAGTGGCGCACCTGACCACTAGTGACCCGAATGCCAAAATGCAGTTGGAAGAACTCGGTTAACATATGACAAAAAGGCATATAAATCTTCCCATTCACACTTTGGAACAGGTGACAGATGGAGGCAAACACATGCAAGGACACATCTATATCCAGTCGTCTCTCAAGCGCATACATCATCACTAAGTGAGGCAACCTAATCCTCGCCCTCCCCTTAGTGACGATGGGTAGCAGACACTCTACCACAATCTTGTACAGAACATGGCTGGATGGACTCATGGGTTTAGCATCGAAAGTACGCTCAGATTCATGTCGATGCCTCCTGAAGTAGTGGACATGAATCTGCTCAATAGTTATACCTGGGAATTCAAGTGGTTCAATAACATTTGGAAAGTAGGTATTGAGATTGTTTGATGCTCGGCATTCTAGAAAACTGGCTAAAACCATGGGTGTGAAAGGAATGGTGACACCCGCTACCCTTGACTCATAAACTCTATTGTCTAGATCAAGACAAGTCAAATTTGCAAAGAACTCTTTGCACAGATCAAGATTAACATCATGTTGGCAATAGACAAGTTGTTCTATGCCGAAATGAGTAATCATCTCAATAATGTGAGGCCCTTTCTCCTCAAAGTATCCTTTATTGAGATATCGACAGGGTAGTTGAACAAATTCATTCTCCTCGAATCGCTTTTTGCATTCCAAGCTTCTAAACCTAGACTCTTCTGGGCCTTGGGCACCTGGTCGAGATGACCCCTCACCCCTAGATCGTTTAGACACACCCTAACACACCAAACACATGTATGCATCCCAAAGTGACCCCCCAAAATAGAAGATAGCAAAGGAAACACAAAAATCATCATATTAGTGTCACTACGAACCCTAAATGGAGAAATAAACCTTAAACATCATACCTTTTCGCCCTTGGCATTTTGAGATTTGGAAATCGCGTTGGTTGACTTGAAGAGGAGTTTTCTACTAATCCTAGAGGTAGATCAGAGTTAGGAAAGGCCTTAGGGAAGAGTTTTAGGGCTTAGGAGGAGCTTAGGACACAAGATGAGTTGAAGGGAGGTGAAAATCGCCGGGAGAGATCAACCAAAACCCTAGGTTTGGCTCTCCACTGCGCACCTTTTCTTTTATAAAACCCGCGTCCCAGTCGACTGCCCCTGGGGCAGTTGACTGGGCAACACCGTAATTACATTCTGTGGGTTTTGCCAGTCGACTGGCTTATAGCCAGTCGACTGGCCTCTGATAATCTGAATTCCAGAATTTCAGCCCGAATTTCAGAAATGCCTAACTAATTCCACAAATTCCCAAAAATTCTGAAATCTTGCGAGGACATTTGTGGATCCTATACTTACTTAGGAAAAATATAATTTCAGTTAAAGTTATCCCAAATCTTGAGATTGGTACAAATTTAAAATTTCTCTAAAGGGTGTCATGCGACCTTTTTGCAAGAGTTCCAATTTTGACCGTGCCTTGATGCTTCTTCTTATATTCATTCATAATCGCTTCATGGCATCAAGTTACATGGTATTTGGGCATTAATACCTACTTGTCTCAATTAACATCCCAATTTCATCTTTTTCTTTATAACTTCCCTTTAGTGTGCCAATTTACAAGATTAAGACTAACTTAGGCCTTTTAAACCTCTTGGCACACCCTATAGCCCTTTTCAATCTCCTAAAAGGAAACCACCTGAGATCCATTGACCATGGAACCCGTTTTGGCTTCTAAAGCTCTTCCTAGAGCTCCTATCCCTAGTTACCTCCCTAGGTAACTCTTCCACAAAGGCAAGATCACACCGGTGCTTTTCCGGTGCTTCTTGACCTTCCATTATCACTCTCTTAACCCTATAGACCTTTTCTTTGGTCAATTTCTTTTCTTTTACTTTAAGTGTCTTTTCTTTGCAATCTTTGACCTTCTCTTTACCATAGTTATAGGGCATTCTTGTATACGATACTTTATCACCACTAGCCCTCCTAGAATAGTATTTTAAACCCGGCCTACCATTCTTACGATTTTGGTCCCTTGATATCATGTTCAATCTCTTGGGCCCCTGAGTGACTCTACCTAGGTTTCTTTCCAATTGATCAAGTTTTGCTCTCAACACTTGATTTTCCTTTTCTAACTTCCTAACCTTAGAATTACTAAACTTAATTTGATCATTTCTAGGTCCACCTATTTTCCTAGGCATATTTCTCCCTTTCTTAGAGCTTATGTCTTTATCCTTATTCCTCAAGTTTCTAGACTTATTATGAACCATAGAATTGTTGGTGTTTCGGCATACAAAATTGTTTCCATTCCTATCATGATATTTAAAACCAAAAACACGCATAGACACGCAATCATTATCAATTCTATCATTCATGCACACATTTTGAGTATTCGTAAAAGATCTTGAAGCATGAGTAGAGTTAGAGGATACCTTCCTTACCCTTGGTGCTCCCCCTTGATGAATGCTCCTCTTCCTTTCTTCTTTTTCCCATTTCCTAAGGTGTTCCATCTTCTTGAGCTCTCCACTTCTTGGACATCTTGAATGATAGTGCCCGAGCTCCCCGCATGTGAAACACCGAATTCTCTTTCTTTTGTTTTGACTTTCCTTATTCCTACAACCCATATTAGATTTAATTTGGTTGGACTTGGGCTTAGAAATTACCTCCTTTTTACTTAGGGGACACTTATCCTTGTAGTGCCCCTTTTTGTTGCAACCAAAGCATACGGTATGCTCTTTTGACTTACCTTTGGTGGAGGTGGAGGTCGTTTCTTGTATTTGTGAGAATGAGGGTCTCTCCTCCCCCTCAATCCGTGATACTAATTCTTCCTCTTCTTCTCTTGATGAGGTAGATGGTTCCTCACTTGATGACACAGGCAATTTCTCATTTTGGTCCTCTTGGACCATTGAATTTACTTCTTTAGATGCTTCGACTACTCGAGCTTGTGAGAGGTTCTTATGGAGTTCTTCCAACTTATTCCACAATTTGCACGCATTTGAATATTTCCCTACATCACTCAAAACATGTTTAGGCAATATATTGATCAAAATATTTACTACCATCTCATTGGCCCTAGCTTGTTCTTGTTGTTCACTTATCCAATATCTAGGCCCTAGTGTATTTTTCCCAAATAGATATGGGTACCACAAACCTCTCCACAAAATTTAGAAATATTTGGAGATCTGTGGAATTTCTGGTGTATTTCTGAAATTGGGTCAGAAATGCTAAAATTGGGATTTTTTAGAGTATCAGTCGACTAGTAGATGGGGCAGTCGACTGATGTTGGCTAAAACGATTTTTCAGCAGTTGAAAGGTGTCCAAATGATGTAAAATAAGTGTGTAATCTTATGGGAGGTTAGTACACTGTGTTTATGATTATTAAGGGTTAAAGGATCCAATAAGAGGGAAATTGTTGGAATCTTTTTGATGTATGGCAAAGGGGGAGAAGTATTAGGTTTAAGTGGTAAACCAAACAAGTGTTAGGTTTACGTGGGAGACCAAACACCCCTTTGCAAGAAATCATTAATAATAATAATAAATTCAAATTTAAAAATTAAGGTGAAGAAATCTAAGACAAGGGGGAGCTTAGGTAAAGGGGGAGCATTGTTGCTCATTTGGTGGCACAAGGGGAATCTTAGAGAGGTTCTTAAAAAGATCGATGTGGGCGTGCAGAGGGGGGGTGAATGCACATTCTCGGATTGTTTGATCTCTACACAGATGTTAGCGCAGCGGAAATAATATGCAAAATAAATAACAATGCTAACAATACCAGATTTAGTTGGTATCCACCCCGGCCGGGTGACTAATCCAACAATCCTTCGGCGGATCACTCCCCGGATAACCTCCGGCTAGAAACGTGTCGCTCCTTGTGGGTGGAGAAACCTCTCCACAACCCTTTACAAGCTACTAAGCACACAAGACTACTAACTTGCCCTATCCAAGCAAGTTTCGTCAAGAAGTAATAGGAGAAAACGAGCCCCTTTAAATAGGGCTCGAATCTGGAACAGCCGCTACCAGTCGACTGCAAAATGGCAGTCAACTGGTCCCACTCAGATTCGACCGTTACACCATAACGTTCGAATTCTGCCAGCCTGTTCCAGCCTATGCCAGTCGACTGCCCCTGGGCCAGTCGACTGGTACACACTTAAGCCTAGGGTTTCACTCCCGAGTACAAGTCTCTCTCGCACTCAAACCCTCCCGGCTTACCCCTGAGTACAAGCACTCATACTCAGCCTCTCTCAACCTAGTTGACTCTCCACCAGCAGTCTTGACTGTTGCCTTCACGCCCTGTTCATATTTGGCCCTCGTCCCTCGGATGCGCACGCAAGCCTCCAGCTTGCCTCCATGCCACCCTTCACGTACGCCTCGAAGTCCGCGTCCCTCGGCTCATCATCTCTGCTATCCAATGGTCCCTCGGATGTGCACGCAAGCATCCAGCTTGCCTCCATGCCATCCTTCACCTGAAGACGTCAACTAAGTCCACGTGTACCTGTACACCTGCACACTCATGTACACATGTGAGAACAACACAAATCTAACTTAACCATGTTGCCCACACATCAAAATATCATGATCCTCCAAATCATCTCAGGGTCGATTGCCCCAACATCTAAGATAAGGGGGAGATTAGGTAAAGGGGGAGAATTGTTGCTCATTTAGTGGCATAATGGGAATCTTAGAGAGGTTCTTAAAAAGCCTTTATAAGTCCAATGTAGGGGGAGCCTTGGAAAGGTTTTAAAAAACCTGTTTTGGTAAAAGTCCTAACTCTTGGGAAGGTTAGGTGTGGGGATGCCTTGAGATAGGATCCATGTTTGCATTGCATATGCATTGGCGGTATAAGTCCAAGGTGAAGCCTTGGCAACGTAAGTCCAAATGGTTATTAGCATTGTTTTTACTATTTATTTTCCTAAACTTAATGTATTGCCAAACATCAAAAATGGGGAGATTGTTGGGGCAATCTATGGTCCAGAGTGACCATGTATTTTGATGTTTAGGCAAAGAGTTTAAATTAGGTTCTCCCTTGTGTTTTGATATGTGTATTTGAGTATGCAGGTTTGCAGGATACACATAGGCTTGGTTGGATGTCTTCAGGTACGGTGAAGGGTGGCATGGAAGCAAGCTGTGGGCTTGTGTGCGCATCCGAGGGACCATGGACAAAGCAGAGACGATGAGCCGAGGGAATCGGACTTCGAGGCGTACATGAAGGATGGCATGAAGGCAAGCCGAGGGCTTGTGTGCGCATCTGAGGGACGAGGGCCAAAGTCGAAGAAGACTTGAAGGCAACAGGTCGAGGTTGCTGGAGCAGGAATGATGAGCCGTGAGATGCGGGCTTCGAGGCATGCGTGAAGGATGGCATGGAGGTAAGCCGAGGGCTTGTGTGCACATCTGAGGGACGAGAGCCGAAGACAAAGAGGCCGCGAAGGCAACAGATCGAGGCTGCTGGATGAAGAGTCAACCAGGTCATGAGGGTTCGAGTACTGAGGGAATTGTACTCGGGAACTGAGTTGTGAGGGTCTGAGTGTGAGAGAACTGTACTCGGGAAGGAAAAACCCTAGGCTTAGGAGTGGACTAGTCGACTGACCCTTGGGTAGTCGACTGGTATATGTCACAGAAAGATCAGTCGACTGCTAATGCGGCAGTCGACTGGTGGTGGCTGGAAATTCTAACGTTAAGCTTGCAATGGTCGAATTTAGGTGGGCCAGTCGATTGGTAATGGACCAGCCGACTGGTAGCGATTTTCTCAGCCTTGAGCACTAGTTAAAACGGCTCGGTTTTGGCCAAGGGTTCTTGGCGAAACTTGCTTGGTTAAAGCCTGTTAGTAGCCTACAGTGCTCAGGGATTGTCCAAGGTTTGTGGCGAGGTTTCTCCACCCACAAGGAGCGACAAGAGCTAGCCGGAGGTGCTCTAGGGAATCATCCACCGAAGGATCGGGATCATCCACCATACGGACAGCCGTGGAGTAGGAGTTTTATCTCCGAACCACATAAATAAGTGTGTCTTCCTTGTGTGTTAGGTTTTTAGTTTTGTTATTCCGCTTGCGCACTAACCATTGTAGGAAGACAAGATCGAAAAAGTATTATTCACCCCTCCCCCTCTAGCATACGGTAAGTGTTAGTAATATGAGAGAAGTGTCCTAAGGCAATCGCCTTATGATTGTAATCATTTATTTTAATAAATGAATATTCACTATTTGAGTATACATGTCTGTGTATTTGATAGAGATCTTAAACTCATTTACTGAATGTCCATAATACAATTCACAGCATGAGAGAATTTGTGATGAATTCACAACTAGTGATTATCTCTACATGTGCAATTATGAAGTATTGAAATTGTACCTAGTCGATAAATTGATAGATACGGACACTATCAATTCTGTTGAGACTAGCATGGGTTATTCTCCAATCAGCTGATTCTCACTGGCTGGTGACATTGGGATGTCTGGAGATAAACATGGATGCTAGTTAAGGGAACTAGTTCATTGGAGTGACTGGCTGTAAAACTTCATATGGTAGTCTATATATAGACATGTCAGTGAAATTTTTACTGCAGCTTAAGTGCGATATTCCTTTGACTTGCGGTGTTCAAGTCATCTTGGTCATGGAGACTTATACTTTGACATCTTAAGCAAGCATCTCCAAGGAGGTGTGGACCCAGGATGATTGGGTATAAGCCAAAGTGCCCGAAGATGTTTGAACAGCCTACAAAGGATTCACCACTCCTTGCGAGCAGATGCATACCCAAGGCCTATCGTCGGATTGTTACTCGAAGCCTCTGGCGAGAGCATGACATGTTCAGAGTATGAATCTCTTAAATACATGAGAGTAATTAGAATCCGTAGGACGAGAGAACGTTACTTGGGCTAGGTGTGACGTAGTCAGCCTAGTGGGGATTGACACACATAGACCATGTCCTGAACCAAGTGGGTATAAGATGGTGAAGGGAATGAGGCACGATTCATTAAAGATGCTGAAGGGTTTCAGAATAATTTTTGAGGTCAACCGTTGATCATTCGATTAATTGAGGATCATGATGTACTACTAGGTGTCACTCATGATCGTTCTATAATTGGTTAATTATAGACGGCCAACATAAATCGAATGCCTATTTAGTCACACGCACTACGAGTAATCCGAGGGATTTAAAACGAGTTAAAAATTGGATTTTTCGATCAAGAGAGATAAGTCGAATCTGAATTTTTCAGAGACGCATCGGAAGCATAAAATGGCTAAGTCTTTTGAAGACTTATTGGACGAATTAAATGAGTTTAATTCGTATAATTTTAGCTTGGATTTGGCCGGCCAAAGAGGGTCTCCACCCTCTTTGTTTGGCCGGCCACAACAAAAGGGGAAAATCGAATTTTTCATTAAAATTATAAAATAAACCGAGCGTGGTTTGTTTTATAAAATTATGGATAAAGAAATTTATATAAAGAAATTTATATAAAGAAATTTATTTTTCATGGAAATTAAAATGAACCATGGATTGGTTTATTTTATTTTATAAAATCAATAATAGATTGATTTACCATGATAAAGAAATTTATATAAAGAAATTTCTTTCCATAAGAAAAGGGAGACATGGTTGTTTTTATCATAAATTAAATTATGATAAAAATTTGGCATGATGGAATAATTCAGAGAAAAATTTATATGATAAATTTCATATGAAAATTTATTCCATAAAAAGGAGACTTGGCGATTGAGAGGCTACTATATAAAGGAACCAAGGCAAGGCTTGGAAATTAATCCAAGAGATCAAGGATTCTTGCCTAGCCTCTCTCCCTCTCCTTCTCTCCCTCTCCCTCTTCTAGTGCCTGATAAGTGTCATTTTGTTGATCATTTCATATGCTTAAATCCGTATTTGACCCATATTTTACTTGTATAATTGTGGATTTACTCTAGGTTCTAGGATTTATACTCTTTTTGGACTTAATTGCAAATTTGGTTATATTTGAGTTGATTTGTCACTAAATTTTTGATCTACTTTTGAAGGCTTCAAATGATCAGGGACCTAGGTAATGATGGGTCAAAGTTGAGTTAAAAGTGGATTAGATCCAAGGAATCAAGCGTCAACTAATTTGGACCGTCCGATGAGAGAACGGTTAGATCTAGACCATCTGAGAACTTTTGATCAATCCGAGCTGGGATTAAGGCTAATCAAGTGATCAGATCAAGATCTGAGAGTTTCAGATAAATCAGAGACCATCTAGCCGTTGGATCATGATCGGAGTGTTCTAAACCATCCATACAAAGATCAAGGTGATCTGGATCATCCGTTGAAGATCTGGCAGATCCGAGCTACCACGATGATGATCATGACCTCTGATCAAGATCTGGAAAATTTGAATTAAATCGGACAACGATTCACCGTTGGATGAAGCGCAATCAATCTCAGCCGTCCGCTTCATTAACTACTTAAACCGAATGGCCTGTTCAGATCTGGGGTCGCGACCTCATTTCTCTTCCACAGTAGTTGAGCTCGTTCTTCTTTAGTTCTTCATAGTTTTCCTTGCAATTTTCTTCAGTGGAGGCGTGACCGACTCGATCACATCCTTGAATCAAGATCTGGATCTCTGGAGGAGAGTTTGATGGCGATTTTAGCTCGGAATTGCGCCAGATGCAGAGCTTCTTGAGGGTTTCGGCAGTTTTGCGATTTGAGCTCTTGGATCTCAACCGCGTCCATTTTCTTCCATCTGAGTCATCTGTAGGGGTCCTAGGATGAGCTCAGATGATTTCCAAATCATCATCTCAACATTCCACACCGAGATCTAAGAGTTTGAAGTGGAATTTTCCAACTGTGAGCAGTTTCGAGCAGATCTGAAATTGGAGCTTATTTTCCACTGATTTGCAAGTTTAAGGGGTTCTTGGCTTGCCCTTGCGTGACGAACAAGGTGGTCTTGAATCAAGGATTGGTCGAGGCTTAGTTTAATTGCATTTATTCTTGTTTGTAGCTGTAATCTCGATTTCGCTTCAGCAATTCTGTTTTTCTGCACTTGTATCAGTTTGTTACTTTCATTTCCTGATGTTGTTTTCCTTAATTAGGTTCTATATTGCAAATAGATTAATTAGTGAACTTGTTCAGTGATTCATTGTGTGCGAATTTAGTGAGTTTTCAATTTACAGTTTGTATTTCAATTCTGTTTTCATTGTATCAGTTTTGTATCTTGCGTGCCATTTACAGTTTCAAGGGCTGCATTGTTTCAGTTTTAAGGCTGCATTGTTTCAGTTTTAGCTTCTGAATTTCGTGCCCAATAAACCTAGCTCTTTTTAAGCTTTACTGAAATTAGATTAGTGATTCAATTTCAGATTTCATTTGTTGGTTCTGTTATTTGATCTGTTGAAGCAATTCTGAATTCGATCTAATGAGTTTACCTTCTATTTCTGCTAGTTAGTGTAAAATCTGCAGGATAGCTGATGTCTTCTGAAGTTGTGCCAAGTCATTAGTGGTTTTTCTTTGAGTCTTACTGAACTGTGTATTAAAGCAAATCATTTCAGCTAGTTTGTTTGAGTTTGCATATGGATTGATGCTTCATTTCAGCTTTCATGTTCTGAATTTTGGCATTCGAATTCTGAATTTCAGTTCATTTCTGAATTTCACTGCAGTCATCTCTGATTTCTATCTTTAATGCGTAATTAGCTCTTCACCTTTAGCCTTGTCTTCCAAGTAGTAATAATTAGTTTCAATTCAGAATTTTAAATCATAGTTTCGGAACTTAGTATCATTTTGGCACATTGATTTCTTTCATTCTTTGCATATCAAGTGGTCTTTTATTCATTTGCTTTACATTGAGCTTGCACCTAATATCAAATTGTAGCTCCAGATTCGATCAAGTGAAATTGTTTGATTAGGTCTCCATTGGTTAAGTCCTTAATTGCCATTACCTTGTCTAGTTCACTTAGTTAATTTTGCCCTTCTTTTTCATTGCTTTCTATTGAATTTTCTTGTCTATTGCAAAACAAAACCCAGAATTTATTCGAAACCCAAAAACATTGACGACACGTAAATGCAAGTTTGAATCGAACAACTTGAACTAGTCCTTGGAAAAATACGACCTGTGGCCCCTTTACTACGCTTTTCTTCTTTGATTGCAAAAAGGGTTTCCAGCACATTTATAAATTTTTAAAATTCTGATGGATCTACATTCGTGACAAATTTAATTAGCTAAATTGGGTCCATCAAATTTTTGGCGCCGTTGCCGGGGAACATACTAGTTGAGTTGTTTGATTTTTGCTTGTATGCTTTTGGACATATCATTGGGTTCTATTTTATTTTGCTTTATCTCTTGTATATGGTTGCTGCCATTTTTCTTGTTTGTTGTGTGACAGGGCTGTAAAATCCAAATGTTTTCACCAGAGGACTATACAGAGCTCAAAGATGCACTGGTGGGGTTGAAAAATGTGTGTAAGGTGTTGGAATACCAACAAAGACATAAAGCTCATTCATCTACATTTCAACCACCTCAGCCACAATTTCAGCCTTTCCAACAATATCAGCAACCAAATCAAGATTTTCAATAGCCTTACTCAAATTTCCAACAAATTCAGAATGGGCAGCACCAATTTTCAATTTTTGAGCAACCCAATCAATTTTTTCAGCCGGATTTTCAGCCAATTCAACCAATTTTCCAGAATTTTCAGAATGGGCAGCCACTATTGCAAAGTTTTCAGACCCAAATTCAGCAATTTCAGCCTAACTTTCAGCCACCTTATCAACAAGATCAATCACTTTTTCAAGGAATTCAGCAAGGGTTTTCAGATAATTCGAATTTCCAGCAACCATGTCAATTACCGCAGCAATTTCACCCTTGCAATCAGAATTTTCAGCAGCCTAATCATAATTTTCAGCCCACCCAATTTGAGTTTTCACCACAACAATTTCAGCCTCAAATACAAGATTTCCAGGGTTACAATTTCCAGCCATCCCCATCAAATTGTGGACCAAATTTTCAGCAATGTAATCAAGGAGGTTTTGAGAATCTTAATGAGAATGAGGCACAACAACAAAGAATGGAGGAGATTTATCAACAAGTTGTACAATATCATCAAAGGCAGCAAAGGCTTCAAGACATCGAAAGAGGCGTTGGACAAATCACTAGTCAAATGAATCAAATGCAAGTTCAAGGTGACCCTAGTGCAAGGCTAAATCTTTCTTTAATGGATCTTGCAATTTTAGAAGAAGAAGAAGAAGAATACATTAAAGTCTGGGCACCTACAGCATGCATTCCTCCGGAGACTCCTATTCAAAATCCAATTCCAAATTTTTCAGCTCCAGAAGAAGAAATTGAAGTTCCACAGGACCATTCTAGACTTTTATTTTGTGATGATAGTGTTATTAGTGGTCCTAATTTTTCTGATACTGTTGTTGCAGATATTACAGAAGAAGCATGCAGAGGAGATGATTCTATAGGTGTAGGGGATTGCACAAAGCCCCAGGGACCACCACAAGATTTAGATGATGAACCAGAAAGTGTAGGGGCTTGCATGGTGGAAGCAAGCACCCAAGGATCACCAGTTGATTGTCCACCAGAGCCTGAGGCTGAAGAGGAGCATGTACATGACCAGGAGGAGACCACAGATACATCTACTATTATAGAACCTTCAAGTATTATCCAGCACGCTCAGGTAAGTATTTCTCCTCTTTGTTCAGAAAAATGTAGCGAGGTACCTAGTACTGATTTTATTGATTCTGATGAATTTATTGATATACCTTGTGTAGAAATTGTTTGTGAAAATCCAATAGAGGTACCAAACATTGATTTCATTGATCGTACTGCATTACTTGATACATCTCTTGTAGATATGGGTTGCGAACAAATTTTAGAGGAACCTATAATTGATGTTGTTTGTTATGATGATATTCTTGATACAAATTATGCTGATAGTGAAAATTTTTTAAAAGAGCCCGAAATTGAAGTTGTTTATTGTGATGAATCACTTGCTATATCTTATGCTGAAATTGAGTGTGAAATACTTTTGGAGGTACCTGAGATAGATTTGTTTGGCTGTGAAACTTTTCTTGATATACCTTTGATGGATTCTAAGTGTGAAAAATTTTTAGAAGAACCTGAATTTGAAGTTGTTTATTGTGAAGAATCTCTTGCTATATCTTATGTTGAAATTGAATGTGAAAAACTTCTAGAGGTACCTGAGATTGACTTTATTGATTGTGAAACATTTCTTGATACATCTCATATAGAATATGCTTGTGAAAAATTTACTGAGGTACCCAAAATTGATTTTATTGGATGCGATGCATTTTTAGATACATTTTATGTAAAGATTGATGATATTGCACTTCTTTCTTACCCTGCACGCTTGAGGGAGGTCTTACATGGTTTTGCAGGGTCCAGAAGACTACTGGAATGGGTACTCCACCAAAATAGTCTCCGACCTCCTGGAAGATTTTCCAAAAAGAATAAAAAGGGAGGAGATGATCTTGCTTTAACTTATAGCACTCCACATCTGAAGTGGCTATTGCACTTAAATCACCTTCGGCCACCTGGACAGTTTACTGCGAAAAATAAGTGTGGGGGAGTAATGCAAAATAAAATTGAGCAAATGAAAGAAATTTTTTCAGCTACTCCTACTCCTCCACTACCAAGATGGAGATTATTCCTAGATAGACTCAGACCGCCAGAAATAAAAGGGAGTTTACTTTTTCTTGCATTTTCTTTCATTGCCTTTTTCATCTTTATGCTTGCTAGAAGTAGAATTTTCTTTTGAAATGAATTCTTGCTAATAAATGCTTGAATAGAGTAGAATTAATAAATAGACATTATAAAGGCTATTTTATGTCTTTTGGCACTTTTCCTTGATTAATAGGAATAAATGTATCCCTTTAGGTTATTTCCATAGCATTTTAGAGACTTTTGAAAACAAATTAAATTTGGTTGTTAAAACTTAGGGTTTAAGCTCATGGATGAAATCTTGGATGCTTGAGTACTACTTGGCCATGGATTCTTGATTGAGGACTTGAGATGAATTATTTTTACCTAGTGAGGGTTAGCCTTATTTTTGTGAAACATACATGTGATTGTACTCTAGAACTTGCTTAGGTTCTTTCAAAGTCATATTTCAATGATTGGATCACATTTATAGAGGCTAATAAATTTGTTTACCTTTCCATATCAATTCTTGATTCTAATCATGTTCTTTCTATTTTCTTTCCTTATCTTCTACTCTTAACCATACCTTTACAGGGATTTGTTTGTTTGGGGATGTTCTTTGATGTTATTTTGCCCGAGACGGACAAAAGATTAAGTGTGGGGGAGTGGCTAGTGTGATGGAAACATTTGAAAAAAAAAAGTGCATTTCATTTTTTGAGTTGAAGCCAAAAGATACCCAATTGAGTGGAACTTGGTATCAAGATAAATGGGAGTTCAGTTGTGAATTGGATTGAATTGGATCTAAAGAAATCTCAGTTAGAAGAAATGGCACACGGAAAAAAAAAGAAAACAGGAAAAAAAACAGAAAAAAAAACTGTTCCATGGAAAAAAAAAGTTTGAAAGCAATGGAGTTGTAGCACTTGGGAAGTAGGAATTATGGAAGATGAAATCAGTAACTCTTTGCTTAATCTGGATTGAAGTTGTAAAGTTTGAATTGAAGTAGAAATTGTGTGCAGAAATTTGAACCAAGTGAAAACAAGTGAAAAAAAAAATCTGTGTAAAGGAAAAAAAATCAGAAATTTTGTGCCAAAGAGAAGAGTATGCTATGAAATTGTTTCGGCCACTCTTCTAGGGGCTGAATTGCAGTTATATATGTCTGAATCAGTGCAGGGGTTGCTGGGATTTGAATGAGAAAAAGAAAAAAAGAAAAGAAACAGTTTGTATCAATTTGAAAGTGAGTGTGCCATGGATGAAACTTGAATGTGTTGAGCTGAATTCTCAAGTTAAGCATGTGAACGTCCCACTATAGTCTGAGGTTAATTGTTCTGAGTGATCAAGGGAGAGCAAGGTCAAGAATGTAAGCTGGAAATGTAGTTGGAAAAGGGAAAAATCAGAAGTTAAATTGCCATAAGTCAGTTTGGAATCAAGAAGAGGTTGAAAATTGGGTTTTGTATCATTTGAGGGAAAGTACTAATTGATGCTACTGGATTCGGGGAAGCTGATCAAATCCTGAATAAAACAAGGAGAAGCTGCAGAGAAATCAGTGAGTTAGCAGCTGGGAAAAGAAAAAAACAGAAAAGAAAAAAAAACAGTTGGAAAAACAAAGAAACAAAGAAGCAAGTGGCATCCAATTGAAGTCTTGGCACCATGAGTTAGTGAAGATAAGTTCATCCGAATTGAAGACCTGCTCATTTACATTTTGAATTTACTAGAGAGAAAGGACAAGAAAAGAAAAATCAGAAAGAAAAGAAAAGAACAAGATTGGCACGCAAGAGGGGAATTGGCACGAAGGAATTCATGACTTCCTTTAATCGAATTTTGGAAGGGCATTGCAAAGCATCACTTCATCACACTTTGACTACATTATATGGACTGAAAGGAGGGCAAAATGCATCAAGAATATCCTTGAACATCCAAGTCTTCCATTTCATTCAAATTAGCTATTTACTTTGCTTTTATTCCATTTGTACCATTTCTATTTCTTTCACTTTTGAATAAACTTTTATAGATGATTGATTCTAATCTTGAATAATGGTAGAGAGTAGATAATAAGCAAGCTTAAGGTGGTGCAAGAAGCATGTATGTATGAGTGAGCTCCATTTCCATCATGTATTTAGGATTTAGGAAGAGAGCCACCAAAAGTTCCCCTTGAGAGGTTTAGTGAGTGAAATTCATCTCAATGAATATAAAGGTTGAATTGGTTAAGTTGTTGATTTAAGGAAAGATACTAATCTATAGAGCTTAGATTTTTGAGAATTAACAACCCTAGGTAATTTCTTTTCAATTGCTTCTACTCATGTTTGGGAATAACCTAGGGGATACATATTTAGTACTTTTCGCGAGACGCTCAAGCTTAAGTGTGGGGGAGTTGATAAGTGTCATTTTGTTGATCATTTTATATGCTTAAATCCGTATTTGACCCATATTTTACTTGTATAATTGTGGATTTACTCTAGGTTCTAGGATTTATACTCTTTTTGGACTTAATTGCAAATTTGGTTATATTTGAGTTGATTTGTCACTAAATTTTTGATCTACTTTTGAAGGCTTCAAATGATCAGGGACCTAGGTAATGATGGGTCAAAGTTGAGTTAAAAGTGGATTAGATCCAAGGAATCAAGCGTCAACTAATTTGGACCGTCCGATGAGAGAACGGTTAGATCTAGACCATCTGAGAACTTTTGATCAATCCGAGCTGGGATTAAGGCTAATCAAGTGATCAGATCAAGATCTGAGAGTTTCAGATAAATCAGAGACCATCTAGCCGTTGGATCATGATCGGAGTGTTCTAAACCATCCATACAAAGATCAAGGTGATCTGGATCATCCGTTGAAGATCTGGCAGATCCGAGCTACCACGATGATGATCTTGACCTCTGATCAAGATCTGGAAAATTTGAATCAAATCGGACAACGATTCACCGTTGGATGAAGCGCAATCAATCTCAGCCGTCCGCTTCATTAACTACTTAAACCGAATGGCCTGTTCAGATCTGGGGTCGCGACCTCATTTCTCTTCCACAGTAGTTGAGCTCGTTCTTCTTCAGTTCTTCATAGTTTTCCTTGCAATTTTCTTCAGTGGAGGCGTGACCGACTCGATCACATCCTTGAATCAAGATCTGGATCTCTGGAGGAGAGTTTGATGGCGATTTTAGCTCGGAATTGCGCCGGATGCAGAGCTTCTTGAGGGTTTCGACAGTTTTGCGATTTGAGCTCTTGGATCTCAACCGCGTCCATTTTCTTCCATCTGAGTCATCTGTAGGGGTCCTAGGATGAGCTCAGATGATTTCCAAATCATCATCTCAACATTCCACACCGAGATCTAAGAGTTTGAAGTGGAATTTTCCAACTGTGAGCAGTTTCGAGCAGATCTGAAATTGGAGCTTATTTTCCACTGATTTGCAAGTTTAAGGGGTTCTTGGCTTTCCCTTGCGTGACGAACAAGGTGGTCTTGATACAAGGAATGGTCGAGGATTAATTTCTTGCTGTATTTCATTTTGCATTAGTTGTAATTCCATTCCGCAGTTCATTTCGTTTCAGATTCTGTATCAACGTTTACGTTCTCTTTTCTGAATTTTTCCAGCCGTAATTAGGTTCTATTTTGTAAGGTCAATAGCTAGGAATCTTGTTAAGTGAACACTTGGATTCAATTTCAGTTTCTTTTCTGTTTTATTTCTGCGTATCAAATGTTGTAGCTGTGTATCAGTTTCTTACCCTGTTTCTGCAATTTACTGTTTATTAAGTTCAGTTTTCAGATTTGTCTTGCTTAAATTAGTTTCAATTCTGCAATAGTATTAGATGGAAGCCTTTTAGTGAGCAATTAGATTAAATTTCAGTTTGTTTCACAAATCATTGCTTGTGTGCCAGATTTGTTTCTGCATTCTAGTTTTTTCAGGCTGCATATCAATTTCTTTTCACTTTGCGTTTCAGTTTTCCACCCTGCTGCGTATCAATTTCTTTTCCTGCAGAATTCATAGATTTTGTATCGTGTTAGGTTTATGTTTTCTTGTCTGGATTTACATTGTAGCTGATTGATTTCCAAGAGGTTTAAGTCTCATTTCTGCATTAGCTTCAGCCAGTGCGTATCAGATCTCAAGAATTCTGCAATTAAGCTCATTTGTTGCAATTTCAGCTCATTTGTTTCTGAATTTGGATATCATGAAATCAGTAGCTCTTTTTAATCGTATCTGAACGTTAGATTAGCGATTCAAGTTCAGTTTATCCTTGCTTGTTTCAAGCATTCAGTTTGATACATGCATTCATGCAAATCGAGTTATTCAGCTCTGCACTTCATTTCTGCAGAAGTTTGTTTCTGAATTTTGTATTCAATCTGCTTGTTTCAAATTTGATTGTTTTACATCAGTAGTTTCACATTAGTTGTAGTGTTGTTCTTCTTGTACCAAGTGATAAATCAAATCTGCAATTAGTTTCAGTTCGGTGCATAGATTCCTCTTCCTGCGTATCAAGATTTCTGAAGTCTGCATGTTGTGTCAAGATAAATTTCTGCATTGAGTTTGTTGTGATTTTCTGTTTAGGAATTGTTGTTTCGTTGAGGCATTAACCTTTTCATCAGTTAGTCATTGCATCGATCAGTGATTAGGTTTGAAATCTCTTTATCTATTCTTGCATACCATTTCATTGATAGTTGTTTCCAAGGCTAAATCGATTACATATATTTCTTGTACTTAGTGTCATATTGGCACATAAGCTTGTTTCCTTTGTATTTCAAGTTGTTTCATTTCTGCATTTTATATCAAGTTGTTTCTTTAGTTTTTCATTGAATCCAAATCCCAAATCATATTTGAAATCCAAAAACATTAACGACACATAAACGCAAGCTCGAGTCACACAACTTGAACTAGCCCTTGGAAAAATACGACCTGTGGCCTCTTTACTACGCTTTTGTTCTTGATTGCAAAAAGGGTTTCCAGCACATTTATAAATTTTTAAAATTCTGATGGATCTACATTCGTGACAAATTTAATCAGCTAAATTGGGTCCATCATGCAGCGTCTTAAAGAAGGGGAGACTGTGGTTGGCCAACTAGGATATGAACCATGAGAGGGTCGTGATCCACTCGGTTAGACACTAGGCTTCCTTCAGGTTCTGTGTGGACGGCATGTTGAGCAGAGCTTGGACTTTGCTAGGGTTGGCTTTGATTCCTCTTTCCGAAACTATGTACCTCAGGAATTTCCCGCTCTTGGCTCTGAATAGTCACTTAGTGGGATTCATCATGAGACTGTACCTCCCAGAGTGCTATAGGTCTTGTTCACATCCGCTATTAGGTCTGCCACCCTAGCCGACTTGATGAGGATGTCATTCACGTAAATCTCTATGTTCCTCCCAATTTGGTCTTGGAAGACTTTTATTCATCATTCACTAATAGGTGGCCCTTGTATTTTTTAATCTGAATGGCATAATCATATAACAATACATATTGTCTGTTGTGATGAAGTTGGCCTTCTCTTGGTCGGCGAGCACTAAGGGCACTTGGTGATAGCCCTGGTAGGCATCCAACATACATATTAATTCACTGCCTGCCATGGAATCCACCATCTGATTAATCCGGGGCAGGGGATAGCAATCTTTAGGACAAGCCCAATTGAGCTCCTAGAAATTGATGTAGACCCATCACTTGTTGTTTGGTTTGGGCACCAGGACAATGTTGGTTGGCTAGGCTGGGAATTGGATCTCTCAAATGTGTCCTACCTTCATGAGCTTCTTGACTTCAGCCCGGATAACTTTGTTTTGATCAACACTAAATTCTCTCTTACATTGCATGATTGGTTGGGCATCCAGATAGACATGCAATTTATGCTCCATAACTTCCTGACGGACTCCCTTGAGGTCCGTGACTGACCAGGCGAAGACATCCTGATTCTGAATCATGCAAGCTACCAGTTCCTGCATCAGCTCCTCGGGCAGGCCAAAGGCTATCTTTAATCGGGCCTATTCCTGCTCGGGCAAGATCTAAACTTCTTCTCTATCCTCGTGAAGTTTTGCCTAAGGGGAGGGTTGTACCATGTTGCAGCTGGCTGGGGGCGCTCGAAACGCCTTGTGAGCTTCTATCTTGACATTGTCCACATAACAGCGAGATGATACTACTTGGTCTCCCCTGACTTCGCCTACCTTGTCCCCCACGAGATACTTGACCTTTAGATAGAAGGTAGAGATGATCGCTCGGAAGGTAGAGATGGCCTTTGAGTGGTCCACATAAAGCTCTGGCAAACTGCGGGGAAGAGGAAACCTTTAGAGGCTGGCCAGGAGGGTCCTTGGCATAGGGGTCCTTAACACAGGCACTCTGACGATCAAGTTAGATCGCTAGCATAGAGGAAGAAAAATGAGAGCTAGAGTTCAAGAAGAGAGCTTACCTACGAGTGGAGGATGACCCCTTTTATAGATGCAGTTGGCAACCTTCACCTTGCCAAGACATCTTAACGCATTGATGTTAGGATCTTCATAAGATCTTCCTAGGTGTTCGTCAATATCAGGCCGAGGTTATGGCGGGGATGGCGGTCATAGGCACTTGTCAATCATATTGTCCTCATCAGTCTGTGTGAGCCAATCTTAGGACTGGTCACAGTAGTTATCCTATATTGCCTCCACCTACTGTATTTTATCGAGTCACATCCTATCAGAACCGTATCCTATGTAGGATTTGTAGCAGTGTATGGAGTCTAGATCTTGGTCGGACCGATGGCCCGATCAACCTCCCGAACAACCAAGATCACACTTACGCACCTTGGAGGTCTAACCTAGCTTATCTGGGGGTCCAATGAGAGACAGTTTGGTATTTCTATTTAGGGTTCAGTCGGTCAGACCATCTGATAGAAGAAGCCGACCGGCTGACTCGCTCGGTCCGAGCCAGTCCTTCCATCCCGATCTTGGTCAAGGTGCTCTCAAGGCAAATGTGTCCTGCCTCCTGGACAACCCTTCTCATTGGCCATTAGAGACTGACCGACGGGTAGCCTTAGACACGAAGCCATCTCGGTTGTTGACCAACCACTTGACTCCACGCCAGCCTCTATCCGACAAAGGACCGCCTAGCTAGGGGCCTACGATCCAACCAGATTATATATGATAGCCTTCGATAGTTGAGTTATGTATAAGAAAGGTAGGTGTACTTTTTGAACATTCCCTTATGAAAATATGTTTGCTCACTTGGTGATCAGTAGACATGATGTCTTTGACTATTCTACTGTTTGTGTAAGCATGGACATATTTCACCCAGACCTCTCTTTGATATAGCTCAGGTCTCATGAATGTGTTCATTTATGGCCATGAACATGCCTAGTTCAGTGAGAAACGCTAAGAATTGTATTTTCAATTCTCTTCGAGGTTGTCCCATTTCTTTCTCATATATGTGGTCTATTATGAGTATTTCTTATTACTTCACTACAATCATTAAAAGCAAGAATACTTATCGTTCATCTAGTCACTAATTTATCAGGTTGTTCCCTATAGTGATTGTCTTTCAATGCAATTAGGTTATCCCTTTGAACCTAATTCTTGGGATCTCTAGTCATCATAGGTTGAGTTTCCTTTGCACCTATATTCAGCATCGAAATAATATCAAGTTCATTCCTTATAATGAGCTTGCTACTAACTCTTTGTTTAACCCATTATTTAGCAAATCGACTAGGTTATCTTTTGACTATATATAGTCAATAGTGATAACTCCCATTGAGTGTAGTTGCTTAATGACACTGTATCCATGACATATATGTCAAGACTTACCATTATATAGATGGCTCTGTTCTTGTCCAATTGTTGTTTGACTATTACAATACGTGTAAAATGCTGGTACAGGTTTCGACCATCAAGAACATCTTCTAAGAATTGTTATAACCATTCAGTCTCTTTTGCACATTTGTCAAGAGCTACAAACTCTGACTCCATAGTGGATCAAATTATTATGATTTGCTTAGATTTTCATAAAATGGCTACATTCCCCAAAGTGAATACATATTCACTTATGGACTTAGAGTGATTCATGTCTGATATCCAATTTGCAGCATTGTATCATTTGATCACAATAGAATATATTTTGCAGTACAATCCATAATCATGAGTATAATACAAGTACCTCAGTACTCTTGTTATCCCTTTCTATTGCTCAATATCGAGCTTACTCATATATTTACTCAATTTACTTACTGCGTAGGATAAGATTAGTTGTGTATAACTTAATAAGTACATCAGAATTTCAATCAACCTAGAGTACTCCAACTGAGAGATACTCTCTTCTGAATTTTTCGATAAATGTTGACTCATATCTATTGGAGTTCATGCCAATACAGTATCACCCTTATTTAATTTCACAAAAACCTTATCCACATAAAAGGACTAACTAAAAATAAATCCTTCTTTTAGTCTAAGAATTTTAATTTCTAGAATCGCATCAACTAGGCATATATCTTTCATATCAAATCTTAAGTTCAATGTAGTTTTAGTGGATTTGATTATTTTTCATTATTTCTAATGATAAGTATGTCATCCATATAAAGACATAACATAACAGTTATTTTCTGTGTCTTTTATGTAAACACATGCATTTATCATATTCATTGATCATAAATCCACTTTCTTTGAGGTATCAAACTTTTCATGTTATTGATTCGAAGTTTGTTTTAAGCTGTATAATGACTTTATTAATATATCAAAGTTGTTTTTCTGCCCTGGCACAGAAAATCCTTCAGGTTGCTCTATGTAGATATCCTTTTCTAAATCCCCATTTAGAAAAGCGATCTTTACATCTATTTCATGATTTTTTAAATTTCATAGAGCGACAATAGCCAACAATACTATGATGGAAGTTATTCTGAATACCAAAAATTACATATCAAAGTAATCAAGATCTTCACATTGTAAGTAATCTTTAATTACCAATCTAGTTTTATACTTATCAAACGTGTCATCTGATTTCATTTTCCTCTTGAAAATCCATTGCAACCAAGTGATTTACTTCCTGGAGGAAAATCCAAAAGTTCCCAAGCTTGGTTTTGCAAGATAGAGTCAATTTCAAATGCTTGGTTTTCTACTCGCTCCTGTGCTGCGATTCATAGCTTGTCGTCACCAACTTCATCAACAACTTGCTCGATTTCATCATTGTCATAATTAGATCACTGATTATTTTGATCTTATCGTTCATATCTTTTTCAAAATATTTTTATTGAAATTAAAATAAAAAACTTACAACCTTTAAGATCTCGGACACTACGATCACAATGTGAGTCTTCCTCTGCTAACTATCACGACTTCGGCTACGTACTTCACAATCTTCAAGATCTTATGCCGTTAGACGCTATGATAACTCCATGACTTGTCTACGCAAATTTTCAAGTATCTCATCTAGCGCCCACCGCGAGCGCTACGACAACCTCCAAATCAGGCGCGCACCCTGGTACGCTGGACTTATAGATTGCCCACCGCAAGCGCTTCCCGATTTACCCTGGCGACTGGTCGAAAACTTCCGTGGGGTCGTGTCGGTCGGCCGAGGTTGGGAAAATCTCGTTAATCATTTTATAAGAGCTCCAATACCACCCTCACAGGCTTAGCTGAGGTAGTAAGGAGGTGGGTAGCATGAACACTAGGTCGTGAGTTCAATTCACAGGGCTAGCATGCATAAACCCTACACCCTATGGTGGAGAAATTCAGTCATGCCTCGCCCTTATTCCCTTAGTCATTGTAATTTATCTCCTTCGTGATCATGGAGAAGGCTAGTGGGGACCATGGGGATGAGGGTTATCATCGTCTTTTTTTTAAAGAGCTCTAATACTAACTTGATTGTCTTTTTTTTAAAAGAGCTCTAATACTAACTTGGCACTGGATGGGATAACGACTATCATGTGGGTGATTGAATCTGTTAATTCGTGCACGAATACTGAAAATAATTTTCTACAACATATTGATTCAAAGAGGAATACTAAATAAGAGAATAAATAGTATTATTGAAAATATTATTAATCCAAAAATTCTCCAAAAACATTTAGACACTTATATAAATAATCTTAAATTCTAAATTACAAAAGATAGAAATTACCAAAGATAACTTAATACTAAAAACACAAAAATTATCAAAAATATCTTAAACACCAAAAAAAATCCCTCAATACTTTAAAAAATCTAAAAATAATAAAAATATGTCCTGCATCATCAGTACTTTTACTAATTGTTACTAAAAAGTATTAAAAGTATTCTCTGATATCGTAAATAGACTATAAACGAGTTACATAGTGTTAAATTTTGTATTATTAGAATTTATTTAATAAGATAATCATATATCCCTAGTCAAACTGAACATAGTTTAAATGAATTAAGTTATTAGAATAATTATTTAAATTTTTTTAGTTTGATATTTTTTTTATGGGTTTAAATTTAGTCCATGCTTAATTTAATCTGGATTCATTTAGAAGTTATGGAATTAGAGTTTGTTTGATTATTTGCTTTTTAAATTTTAATTATTTAAATTAATTAGTGAGATTAATATTATGAATTTATTTTTCATTTTAATTTGTTTATTTATTTATACATTTGATAAAAAAATATTAATGAAAATTATGCATAAACATTGTTTATGAATATTATTTAGAAGCAATTTACAATCTTTGTTTATAAATATTAATAAATTAAAGATATATTTTTAAATTTCTTTATTTAATTAAATTTCTTATTGAAATTTATATATTTAATTGGTTGTGTATATAAATAAATATAAATAAGTTTTTATCCATGGATCGTGCTTCCCACAAACATTTAGTTTACTTATAGCTCAAATGTCAAATGTCAAAGCCACTACTATATATCTTCTATAACATTGCCAATTCTCAAAAGGATTAAATGCCTATACTATAGTGATGCTTGATTCTAACGACAGATAACAATTACACAAATTAATAATTACCCGAGAATTCTCAAGGCATAATAATCCTGATTGTCAAGATTTATCAAATTCGGTGTCATAATCATAATCAACATCAACACAATCTTCCTTATTGACCGCAAAGATAACAAACTCAAATTGATTTCAATCAATCGGGATTTACTTATATAATTATAGTCAACATAATGCTTACTGATTTAATAATTGTATTTCATAACAGTTGGACAATTTGTGTATAAATAGCTTACTACACAACAATAAATCATCCAAAACAATTATTTAATTGATTCTTTTTTTTTCTTCAAAGAAGACGGCTGCCCTCTCTCTAATTCTTTTTTATTTTGATCCTGTTTAATTCGTTTTTATGTTATATAGTAAGCTTAAGTATATATTCGTCTAGAGCTCGATGGGTTCGACGAACAATGAGGCCACCGAAACATTCATTTCTCCATCTGCCTCGCTGAATCTATCTATACCCCTGTAGAAGAACTGAGCCGTTCGATTAAGGTCGATCGCGCAAATCTTGAAGTTTTTATCGAACATATATAGTTGTGCAATTCATTCGATCCCCGTTCAGGGCCCTCCAATTTCCCATGATCATCTCCTTGATCATCTTCCGAGCCTCTGCGTCTGACACATCTTTCTCCTTCATCAGACAGTGGATGGATGAGCAGCCATCACTTTTTTCCCTCTCAGCCTGCACAAGCAAATGCAACTGTTTAATTAATTAATTGAATACAAAATGAGACGACAGAAATCAATTAATAAATCTGTTTGAAATTAAAACAAACGAGATCATTGTAGAGGCGAATGTTCATGGAGGACCATCGTAGAAACTGTGGGTAAGTGCTGAAATTTTCCAAGTCTGATTTGGTTAAGTCTGGGCTCATGCAGTAGGCATGAGTGAGGAAGATATGCCCTGATATCGACATCCATCCATTCTCCAAGTACTCTTCGACTGTGGGACTAGCGCACTTCCCGTGACACCATTTAGCTTCCAACAAATAGGCTTTGCAGAGATCTGTCCACCGCATATATTGAACAAAATAACTAATTATTTGATCAATAGTCTGTTCTCTATAAGTTAATAAGAAGTAAATTTAGTACTGGTGAATTAGAGTAAGTTCACATATTACGGCTCTCTTCAGATGTGGCAGTACGTTGAAGCCTTTTTCTTTGACTACTTCATAAGCTGCTTCGTTTGCTGCGTTAAAGACAGCCAGAAAACAGAGTTTCATGTAATCTGGGAGTTCGTCGATCGCATTAACATCCCACCTGAAATTAATCAATTGTATACGAGCATGTATATATCAAAATTAAACATTAATCATCTATGAGTGGAGAATTGGAACTAGATCGATTCCCTATATATTAATTAATATTATAATTACCTCTCTATTGCATCTGTGAATATCTCAAGCTCTTCGAAGTTGTCGTAGACGTCATAAACATCATCCAGCAATGCGATGAGGCAGTTGGCTTGGGTCTCTGTCTTTCTAAAATTCCAATATTCCGGTTCAAAGGCGCATCCAACGGTCAACAAATAGTTCGCCATCAAGTTGTCTCTGAAAAATGGCAGGCGCTCTACGAGTCCAAGATCCGACCACCATCTGTTCGCCGTCACACATATATAATATAGAATATTCGAGTGCTAGCTGCTTTAGAATTCGCGATATATTGATGCATGCACATCACTATAATATTACTAATTAATTATAATTATAACTACGATAAAGTACGTGAAATTATAAGATGAAATTCAACATGAATGACATGACATTTTTTATATACATATTCGATTGTTGCTTGGATACTGACGGTGGCCTCCGACCACCGCTCTAAATAAAACTATAATTTGGAGGGCATGGTAAATCCGTCGAAAATCGTTATATATAATTAAAATATCACATCATTTATGTTGAATTTTATATTAAAAATTTACGTTGTCGATTATTTTTTTATAATTAATACCTCGAAAGTTTGCTGAGTTCTTCCTTGTGCGTTTCCTGAACTCTGTTGAAGTCCAATTCAGCGAATTCTAAAAGTACAGGATTAATCATACTGCACATGTCGTTATTGCTTTGGCCGCAGAATTGTATGAACCATCTGATCAACCTCCAGTTCAATGGCAGCTCCAACGCATGGGCCACATTCTGTTGGCATATAAACTTATTCTAAAGACAAAAGATAAATTCGACTATTCAAGAATAATGTCAAGAATAACTTGACTTTATCAATCATGCAAGGGAGTTGTCAAAATCAATTTGACTTCATGTGACTCTTCATCAACTAAGCAAAGTTCAATTATCTTACTTAGTTCAATGAAACTCTTTATGACAAGAGTCATTATTATAGAAAAGAACAAAATCTAATTATTTTGTGTTCTATGTGTATAAATAGGGATCTTGTATAATGAAGAACATCAAGTAGTAATTTTTCTCTTCATAGTCTTTCTTCCATTTTCATACTTTCTTAGAAAGTCTCTCCTACATCTTTGTTTTCCCATCCTAGATCCACCAAAAATTCCAACAAATTTGGTATCAGAGGCATATACACCAATGGCTTCAACGAGCTCCCTCCAAGTGCCAAAGTTAACCAAAGATAACTATCGAATGTGGAGTATACAAATGGAGACTCTACTAGGATCTCTTGATGTATGGGATCTTGTGGAGACTGGCTATATTGTAGTCAAAACGAGTGATGGGAATGATCAAGCTCTTAAGGCGATGAAGAAAAGAGAGAAGAATGCTTTATTCACTATCTATCAAGGAGTAGATGAAACTGCTTTTGAGTTGATTGCTCTAGCAACAACATCCCCAGAGGCTTGGGAGATTTTGAAGACAACATATGATGGAGTCGATAAAGTAAAGAAGATTTGCCTACAAGCCCTACGAGCTCAATTTGAAGCACTATACCAAAAGAATTCAGAAACAATTTCTGATTATTTCTCCCGAGTTATCTCCATTGTTCATCAAATGAGAACAAATGGCGAGAAGTTAAAAGATGTTCGAGACGTTGAAAAGATCTTAAGATCTTTAGACTCGAAGTTTGATTTTGTTACTGTGGCGATCGAGGAATCAAAAGATGTAGATGTGATGGCAGTGGAAGAGCTTATTGGGATCACTTCAAGCATATGAACAAAGAATGTAGAAGAAAAGTGAAGGAAAAACTTTAGAGCAAGCACTACAAGCCAAACTATCATTTAAGCAAAATGAATCATTCAGAGGAGGTTCTCAACGAGGAAGGGCTTCTACATGGAGAGGAAGAGGTGGTCGTACTTCTAACTCCAATTGGCACATTCAAAATCGGAATGATGGAAATGAAGATAATCAAAAAGGACATGGAAGAGGCCATGCTGGAAGTCGAGGTCAAGGCTGTGGACGTGGTAGAAACACTGGATGGAGGTATGATAAAAGTAAATCTCAATGTCATATTTGCAAAAAGTATGGTCATCATTATAATGAATGGTGGTATAACACTAACAATAGGGAAGAAAAAGTGAACTTTGTTAACAAGAAGGTGGACAATGAAGGACCAATACTGTTGATGGGATACGATGGACCAGAATCTATCCAACCTATTACATGGTTTCTAGACACAGGAGCATCAAGCCACATGTGTGGAAGAAAGGGGTTGTTCACAAAGCTTGATGAGAAGCCAATAGGCAATATTACCTTCGGAGATCTCTCACAAAGGTCAATTAAAGGAAAAGACACTACAAGAAATTTTGGATTCAACAACACTCAATAGACAACGGTTTTTAAAAAAACCGTTGTCTTTTTTTATTTAACAACGATTTTTTCAAAAACTGTTGTTGTTGAAAAAATTTTTGCTGAAAAAGACAACGGTTGTTAAAAAACCGTTGTCTTATGTATGTCAAAGACAATGGTTTTTTAAAAACTGATGTCTATTGGCTTGGTTACAACAATTGATTTTAATTAACCGTAGTCTATTGGTGTTGCTTACATGGTAATACACAACAACGAGTAGGCAAGCGCGAAAACGAAAATGCCCGCCTCTTTTATATAACACATGGTACCTCCCCTTTTTGTCGTGCCCTAGTTTCTCCACCCGAACCCCACCCTCGCCGACCCCTCTCCCTTCCTCCTCTCCCTCTCGCCCGACGTCACCCTTCGCACATGAAATCGCCGCACAAGAAGTTCGTGCAAGAAATCGCCGCACAAGGTTTCCTCGCCGCTCCATCTTCATGTCTCTCAAAGGTTTCATCATCGCAAAGCCCTCACGGTCAATGGCGGGATCACTAAATTCAGCCCTAGGTATCTTTTTCAAGTTGTCCTAATGGTCATCTCTTATTTCCTTCTACTTCTCCTTCATTCTCTTCTTTGCCCTCTCTTCGATTCTCCACTTGGAGAACCCACCGTCTCCCTTGCTCTGCCTCCACTTCCACCAAAACTTCTGTCCCAAAAGGCCCCATGTTTAGAGAGGGGGAGGGATGAAGATGAACAACGCCTGGTCTGCCCCAGATGCTGTGTCTTCATGCAGGACAACGACCCCCAATCTTCCCTGTTATTTTCTCAAGAAGGTCCCTACCCTTCTGGTGAGCGCTCGAAAAGATCTTGGAGTGAGGAACTTGATCCTACATCAAGCATCTGCAGGACTCCATGGGAATGTGTGGGTGATTGGGGCTCAGAATGTTGAGAAATCAACTCTGATAAATACATTTGCTAAGCGAGAAGTGTGAAAATTACAAGGCTTACAGAGGTCGCGGTTCCAGGGCCTACATTAGGCATTCTGAGAATTCCAAGCATCTTGCCTTCAAAAGCAAAGATGTATGATACACCAGGTCTTTTGCACCCATACCAAATGTCAATGAAATTGACTTGGGAAGAGCAAAAGATGGTTGAGATCTGGAAGTAGCTACAACCTCGAACCTTTAGGATGAAGGTATGTTGCTTCTTTTACATCCTTTATTAGCAATAGATTCTAAATATGTTAGCTATGTAGGTTTCATGATAGCTTCTTAGCAGCTCTTAGCAATATATTGTATTACTTTCCTTTGGTGTTGCCTGAAGCAAAGAAGTTGTTGTTACTTAGTTATAGTTTGATAAATAATCACTAAAGGAGTTTCCTCTACACTAGTTTGTTACTAGATCCAGAAAGGAGTTCTTGCGGAGACGTGTCTTCTTAGCAGCTCTTAGTATCTCTTGCGGAGATGTGTAAGTATAGCATTTAATTTTGAAGCTATATCAGATTGAAGCTATATCAGATTACTAGATCCAGAAAGGAGTTTCCTCTACACTAGTTTGTTAACAACAGTTTTGAATCCTATCGTTCATTATTTTTCGTGAGTGCACAACATGAGTTAATGTAGATGTGGCATGATTTTCACATTTTATGAAATTTGTTCATCAACTCTTATTAATTGTCTGCGGTGAATAATATTACTGGGTAGTTTACACAAGGATGTTCACCAATCACCATACAACCTCGGCGCATGCTTTCTGTGCAATGTCATTTCATGCCTATCTATTGCATGGCATGCAATCTATTCTTCATATTTGTTCAGATTACATTTTCCCATTCTATAGTAATTTGTTTTGGTACCTATGGAAATGGTTGGAAGGTTTAATCTGGTCACAAATTTAAGAACATTATGATGGTAACAATATTTATTGTCTTGTCATTTTTATTAATGATGTATAGGTCAGGTATTTATATGAAATAATGGGAACTTGAACAATTATGTTGATGAGTAATTTTATTGATTCTGGTTGCAAAGATTTGTTGGAGTTGTAGACATCAACAAGGGGCCAAGAACACAGTAGTTGTAGTACAGTGCCCAGTCTATCTTTTCCAAACAAGCGAATTCAAAACAATTATCCAGCATTTATTCATCCTTGTTCTCTCCTCTTCCTTTATTTTTCTCACAGTTAATTGACTGCAGGAAGCCTACAACCCGGTCCCCGTCCAGTTCCAAAGGTGCTTGGCATATTGGACCAAGAAACTGCCAAATGAGAAGCTGTCTGCAATTACTGTTAACTTATTATTTTGGATCAGCAGCACCCCCTAAGACTCCAGATCAGCTTATATGGCCTATCCCCAGCAGCCTACTTGCTAGGGTATGCTAAGCTCACATTATGTTTTTAGCAGCTTTATATTTTGGTCATGCACAGAGCAATAATTATTCTGTCAAAGTATACGTTGTGTACAATGATCTTCATATGAAGTTTCTGTACTAGTGTACTTCCATCAGAAGATAGATGTCAAACTTTTGCTCTCTTTAGTGCAAATCCTTCTTGTTAAAATATGGAAAGAGCTAGGGGTTGAAAGGTCAAATTCCTAAATTTGAGGGTTTCTAAGAGAAATTTAGAAGAAAAGGGGCCTATTCGCAAATTTCCTTCTCTTCCCTAATTTTTCGGCTTTTAATTTCTTCCCAAATTTTTCGGCCGAATCCCATAAATGTTCCTGATTCTTTGCCAAAACAGCGACTCCTTCCTTCTGTTCTTCGCGAGCCTAGGGTAGGGAATCGGCGTCTCTTCTCCTTCCTCTTGTGGCGGATCGCGAGATCGGGGCAGATCGAGCTCCTTCTTCCTCTCGGGCGAGGAGAGGATCTTGAGTCAGCAGTTCTTCTCCAGTCGAGTGAAGTGCAAAGGAAGGAGACTGGGCTGGGCGCCGATGACGCATCTTTTCTTTGATCTGTCAAGCGTCGGCGTGGGAAGGGGCTAGGGCACGCGAGCTACTGCCGACCAACCCAATCTCGGAAGGTATAAGATTCTGGTTGAATTTCTACCGGATTTGTTGAGTGATCGACATTTCTATTGGTGATCTGTTCTTGCACTTGATTTGGGGATTTAGAGAGTGAGGTTGGTTGTTGGTTTCGATCCGAGTTATGATTTCAGCCTCTGTTCTTGGTTGATGTCTGATCTTGTGATGGGTTTCTAGGGTTGATTCCTGCCATGATCAGTGTTGATGCAAACTAGGTTTTTGTTTTGGGTTTTCGTTTGGTTGTATGCTACCGTTGCCTTAGAATTGGATCCTATTTTTGGCATGATTTCAGTCCTGTCTCTGCTGATGTAATTAGAGTTGTATGGTGTGGAATCCGGGTTCTGTTGGATGAGCTGTGATGAGTATTAAGAATGAATCCTAATTGGGTGATGTAGTTGTAGTTAGGTTTTGGAAGGCTTCCCTTGGGTTGATTGGATTTAATTTAGGTTAAACTTAATCTAAATCCAATCTTGGTTGATTGGGTTGTTTGGGTTAGGCCTAATGTGAAACAAATTTTGGTTGGTTGGGATTAGATCATTTAAATGAAGTATAAATAGCTAAGTTATATTAGTTAATTTTTTTTGGATGCAGGGCATTGATTGGATTCCCACTTGTTGTGGCTGGTATTATTTCAGACGGGGGTTCTCTTCACTTTTGGATTCCTACATCAGAGGCGGGTATCTCTGACTCTTCTTTTAGATTTGTCACAGATATATATATACTTGATATGCTTGCTTAGCAATAGAGTAATAGATTGTGGCATGACTCTTATATTTGTTTTGCTGATGTTGTTTGTGCCACAACTGACATGTGATACATATACCTTTAGGACTTAGGTTATGGTGCATTATCCACGATCCTTGCACATCATGTTGATATAGGTGGACTAGATAGTGGATGCTGTTTGACCAGTATTATGCATCATCGTGCACTGTCCATCACTGTCGATCAGGGGCCCCTTTTGGGTGAGCTAGGTCGATAGTCATACTGACCTACCCATACGACCACTCATGGGTTAGTGGTTGACGGAGTATGGGTAGTGTGCTCTGTGTTGCTTCGCTCGTGCACTCATGGGTTAGTGAATTGGAGCGTGATAGCAGGCAGATGCCCCTCCTTGAGTGGTCCATATACCAGGAGATGAGAGGGAGAGGTCTCTCCCCCATTTATATACATGAGGTAGGGGCAACACCCAGATAGAGATGTCCTCCACAGATGGCCTAGAGTAGACAGAGAGGTCCTCAAATAGGCCATGGAGTAGGGATGTTACACCGGCAGCATTCCGTCTACTCGATCGCTCAAGAGTAGTGATGGCAGAGTATAGACGGCAGTCACAGCTCTACGTCGGAGGGTGGCCTCCGTTCAGCTTCCTCCCATACATAGGTGACGATGTCTGACCGACGGCAGGGGTGACCATGTCATTGCACCTTGTGTATTCATTTATTTTACCCTTACTTGTGCTTGTTTTTACTTGATGTTGCATTATGATTGACATGCACTTACAGGAGACCCTTATGTCTGGTCTTGGCGACTCTGCTACGTTGGTATGGTAGTTCTTATTTTGTTCTTGCAGTTGTTCTTATTCCTGCCTATGCACGTGTTATTTCGGTAGTCTATTACCCTGTTGCTATCTTAGAATATCTTGTATATATATGATGAGATATTCGCTGAGTTCTATGACTCACTCCGTTAGCTCCTTGTTTTTATTTTAGAATGATTGACTGGGGCGTGCCCGACAGCCTGTCCCAGTTCGCGTACTCGTCGAGATATCTTCGGGATTTTTCGTCTATTTTGTTGGTAGTACTTTCTTTATTTTCTTCCGCTGTTGCTTTTGGGTTGGATTTAGTCATACTATACGGCAGTATAGTTGTACTTTTGTGAGACCTTTATGCCTTATGTTTTGTCGTAAGTCGGACCGGTCCGCAGTCAGGTATGGTTTATTCAGTTTTATTTTATGTTCTGTCTTGATTTGAGGCCTGAGGTCATTTAAACTGCGTGGTTGTGATTTATGAAGATGTATGTATGTGTAAGTTGTCCGCCAGACAGGGGAGGTGCTGTCCGATTTTCTATTGGACCAGCGGCTCTTGGGGTCTCGGGGTGTGACACTTCTCTATTAGAAAAAGAGTGCCACAGACATGAAGAAAATGTACTTAAAATCTAGGAAGAAGAATCAGTGTTTAAATGCACTATATAAACCTTGAATGAAATCATTGCTTTAAATTGATAGTAGATTCTTGGTAGAGTACAGCTTAGTAGATGCAATCACAACAAATTGAAGTCAATATAAGGTAGATCTTCCATCTAATACTATATATGCCAGGATTAGTGCTCATTGTAAATATATATGAATATGGAAGGTCCTCTGCCTAATTTTCTCATTGACATAATTTAAATAGACAAGTTTATTTTGTTTGTTAAAATTTTATGTATGATAATTATGAAATAATGTTCTACCTTTTTTTTTTTGCCAATTATATTCCCATATATTATTCTACTTGAAAATGTAATGGATGTCTTTTTGGTAGATACAGGAGGCTTGGATGATGCCATTTGCCTTTTGCACTAGGGAGAAAAGATGGTGTGAATTTGCAGAACCTATTAATGGAGAAACAACTCAGTTTCTTCAAGAATTTGCAAGGAAATATAACATGGTCATCATTAATCTCATTCTTGAAAGAGATGTAAACCATGGGGATACCATTTGGAACACTGTCGTTGTAATTGGAAACCATGACAACATAATTGGCATTCATAGAAAGGTAAATTTGTTTTCTTTTACTTCCTCATTTCTACTATCTTGGTGGTGGGTATTTCTATTTGATTGATGTTTATTTTTATTTTATTTATTTTATATCATAACCACATTCCCAGAGTCGGGGATTTCAATGAGAGCACATACTACATGGAAGGAAACACTGGTCATCCTGTGTTTGAAACATCTTATGAAAAGATTGCAATCAATATCTGTTATGGAAGACATCATCCCTTAAATTGGTTAGCTTTTGGACTTAATGGTGCTGAAATTGTCTTCAACCCTTCTGCAACTGTTGGAAAACTAAGTGAACCGATGTGGCCAATTGAGGTTTGTTTTAGGATAATTTGGTTCTTTTTCCCTTTGGTGCTTTGGAGGCTCTATTGATCTAACTACACCAATCCCATGTGCAATGTGACAGGCCCGGAATGCTACATTGCAGATTTTACTCCCCAAGTCGTCGTTGATCCTACATTGCAGAAGTGAGAGTAAGTTTCATCGTCCAAAAGCTACATTGGTATGTTATAAAAAAAATTTACAAATAATTTCATTATGCTTTGACATTTTTTTGTTAGCTTTTCTGCACACTTGGCATTTGAGCTTCTATTTAGGGCTTAAAGACAACCTCTTATATTGTCATTGCCAATGCTTAAGTGAGTTCCCTGGAACAGTCCTGCTGGCCCATAAACCTCCTTTGGCAGCTCCTTGGTGGTTATGTCCAAAGGTATTCTTCTTCAAACATGCATCAGTTCATTTTCAATTTCGAAATATTCCATTGACTTCATCTATTTGATGATTTATTACAGGTACTCTATATGCGCAGCAATCATACAAAGTGAGTGAGTCGTTTCCTTTCAAATGGATAAATAAAAAGTGGAGGGAAGGTTTTTATGTTACTGCAATGGCAACTGCTGGCAATAGGTGGGCTGTCGTTATGTCTCGCAATGCTGGATTCTCTGATCAGGTCAGTTTCATTTCTCACGTTTTGTTACTAAAAGGATGGGAAGTAAAAGGAGAAAAGGAGAAGAACAAAAATAAGAGTTGTTCTATGTCTAGTGTTTTGTGGTTGAGCAAAAGTCAAATCACCGAAATCATTTTAATTTTCAGGTTATTGAACTCGACTTCCTTTACCCTAGCGAAGGTATTCATCGAAGATGGGATAGTGGTTACCGCAGCAACTGCCGCAACAGGTGACCAGGCTGCCTTGGTGCTTAGTATACCTAGAAGGAAACTACCAGATGAGACACAAGAGACTCTTAGAACATCTGCTTTTCCAAGTCAACATGTGAAGGTGAGAGCAGTTACTTATGTGTGACAATTTATATCCAAGGGAAGGAATCAGCTTATGGTGTAAAGCTAAGGGGCGGGGCTATCTTCATTTGGTTGACTGCACTTGGATGAAACTAGCTGCTGGGGATATTTTGAAAATGATGTTTATCTTAGTTTCTGATTCTTGATGTATATGATATTTTGATGATGTTATCTCAATTTGGACTAATATTGGAGATATCTTGATGTATAATATTTGCAGAGTATGATGTATAATATTTGATGATATTTTGATGTATATATGATAGTTCGAAGTGTGTTTGCTCAATATTGTTTAATTATTTAAATAATTTAATTTTTAAATGGTATTTGTTGTAAATTGTTGGTTGTCTCAACCAAAAGACGACGATTTTTATTTGTTGTTAAACTATTGTTTAAATCACACACAAACAACGGTTTAATACTATTGTTAACCTGTTGTCGATCACATTAAAAGACAACCGTGAAAACCCATTGTTACACTGTTGTTATTAACTATAAACAACAACGGTTTGTAACTGCTGATGTAGACCACCCCTTTTAACAACATGGTCTTTAACAACAGTGATTTTCGCATACGACAACGGTGAACACCCGTGGTTAATAAGCATTTTTCTACTAGTGAGGTAACATTTTGTTTGAATTACAAAATGGAAAGAAGGTATGCATCTCAGATGTTTATTATGTTCCAGACATAAAAAATAATCTTTTGAGCATTGATCAACTATTGGAGAAAGGATATGATATACAAATGAAGAACTTGGCTCTTAGTATTCGTGATAAGAGTAATAATCTTATTATTCAAGTCACAATGGCCAAGAACAGAATGTTCCCATTGAAGTTGAGCATCAATGAAGAGAATTGCTTCAAGACAACCACTATGGATAGCTCCACTCTTTGGCATCTTCGATATGGGCATCTGAATTTTGAGGCATTAAAACTATTTTCAAAAAATAATATGGTATTTGGATTGCCAAAAATTAAAATTTCCAACCATCTATATGAAATATGTGTTGTAGGAAAGCAGCAGAGGAAGTCATTCAAAAAGTACAATATGAGGCGAGCATCTTCACAACTTGAACTTGTGCAATCCGATGTTTGTGGACCCATCAAACCCATCTCTTCTGGTGGAAACAGGTATTTCTTGACTTTCACTAATGATTATAGTGGAAAAACTTGGGTATATATGCTGAAAGAGAAGAAAGAAGTTTTCACTCAATTTAAGCAATTTAAAATTTTGGTTGAAAAACAAAGTGGATGTTAGATAAAATATCTGCGAACTGATCGAGGAGGTGAGTACACCTCGTTGGAGTTTGAAAATTTTTGCAAGAAAAATGGTATTCTTCATCAACTCACAATGCCTCAAACACCACAACAAAATGGTGTTTCAGAAAGAAAAAATCGAACTATTTTAAATATGGTTCGATGTATGTTGGAAGACAAAAATGTCCCAAAAAAGAATTTTGGGGAGATGTTGTAGCATGTGTTGTATATTTATTGAACAGGTTTTCCACTAAAAGAATTGGAGACATCACTCCAGAGGAAGCCTGGAGTTTACACAAACCAAGGGTGGATCATCTTCGTATTTTTGGGAGCATAACATATGCAAAAGTATAAGAAGAGAAGCGGACAAAACTTGAAGATAAAAGTCAAAAGTGTATTCTCTTGGGTTATTGCGAGAATGCTAGCGGGTACAAACTATTCAATCTCATAACTCAAAAGCTCGTGGTATCAAGAGATGTGGAATTTGATGAAGAACAAGCATGGAATTGGAACAACAACAATAATGATGATATGAAGCAAATCTCATTTGAAGAAGATTATAAAGAGAAGAAAGACAACCAAAGAGAGAGTGAAGAAGTATCATCACCCCAACAATTTAATACTCAGTAAGAAAGTGATGATCCAAACAGTCCAATTGTAAAAAAGATGAAGAGCATTCAAGACATATATAAATCCAGCCAAGTGATTGATGCTGACTTTGCTCTTAATAATTTGTGTCTATTTGCAGGATATGATCCTATAACTTATGAAGAAGCTTCCAAGGATGCAAAGTGGAGAAAATCTATGGAAGAAGAGATTCATACAATAAAGAAAAATAATACATGGGAGCTCACTTCACTTCCTTAAAGACACAAAGCTATTGGAGGCAAATGAGTCTTCAAAACAAAGACAAATACAAAAGGAGAAGTTGAAAGGCATAAAGCAAGGTTGGTTGCTAAAGGATATAAACAAAAGTATGGGATTGACTACGAAGAAGTCTTCGCACCAATAGCCTGGCTTGAAACAGTAAGATTACTCATCACTCTTACAGCTCAAAGAAGATGGAAGATATATCAGATGGAAGTAAAATCTGCTTTCTTAAATGGAAATCTTGAAGAAGAAGTCTATATCGAACAACCACCGGGCTTTATCATCAAAGGGCAAGAAGAAAAGGTATACAAATTAAAGAAAGCTCTTTACGGACTGAAGCAGGCCCCTAGAGCCTGGAACTCAAGAATTGATGAGCACTTTATAAAGGAAGGCTTCACAAAGTGTCCATATGAACATTCTTTATACTTGAAGAAGAATTCATATGATATTTTGCTGATATGTCTTTATGTTGATGATTTAATTTTTACAGGTAATAATATCTCCATGATTAGAGAATTCAAGCAATCAATGGAGAAGGAGTTTGAATGACAGATCTTGGATTGATGAGATACTTCCTCAGCATTGAAGTACAACAAAGAGAAGAGGGAATCTTTGTATCACAAGAAAAATATGCCAAAGAAATTCTGAAGAAAATTCTCAATGAATGATTGTTATGCCATGGATACGCCTGTTGAGTTCGGCATTAGAATGACTATAGATGGAGAAGGCAAACTTGTGAATCCAACTTATTACAAGAGTCTTGTGGGTTGTCTCAGGTATCGGACACGTACAAGACCTAATATATTATTTGGAGTTGGTTTGGTAAGCAGGTATATGGAAACTCCAAAAACTTCTCACTTATATGCAGCTAAGAGAATTCTTAGATCCATCAAAGGGACAATTGATTATGAACTTCTCTATTCATCAACGAAAGATATGAAATTTTTTGGTTTCAGTGATAGCGATTGGGCTGGAAGTTATGATGATCGCAAGAGCACTACTGGATACGTGTTCTATCTTGGTAATGTTGCATTCACTTGGTCTTCAAAGAAACAATCAATAGTTGCACTATCAACTTGTGAAGCTGAGTATATTGCTGTAGCCTCATGTGTTTGTCACGCTATTTGGTTAAAGAGATTACTCCAGGATCTTAGATTGCAATAAGAAACTACAACCAATATCTACGTGGATAACAAATCAGCAATTGCTTTAGCCAAAAACCCAGTTCATCATGAAAGATCCAAGCATATCGATACTCGCTTCCATTTCATAAGGGAGTATGTTAAGTCAAAAAAAATCGAATTGCTCCATGTGAAGTCAAGTGATCAAGTAGCCGATATATTTACAAAGCCTCTAAAAGTGGAAGATTTCCAATACCTAAGGAATTTGCTGGGAATTCAAGGAAGAACAAGTTTAAAGGGGGTAGATGTTGGCATATAAACTTATTCCAAAGACAAAAGGCAAATTCAACTATGCAAAAATAATGTCAAGAACAACTTGATTTTATCAATCACTCAAGGAAGTTGTCAAAATCAATTTGACTTCATGTGACTCTTCATCAATTAAGCAAAGTTCAATTATCTTACTTAGTTCAATGAAACTCTTTATGACAAGAGTCATTATTATAGAAAAAAACAAAATCTAATTGTCTTGTGTTCCATATGTATAAATAGGGATCTTGTATGATAAAGAATATCAAGTAGTAATATTTTCTCTTCGTAGTCTTTCTCTTGTTCTCATACTTTCTTAGAAAGTCTCTCCTACATCTTTGTTTCCCCATCTTAGATCCACCAAAAATTACAACACATTCTGCTTCAGACCAGGTTCAGTAATGGATCCTTTGTCGTTCGGGAAATTTCTCAAGTTCTGGGTGGTGAAATCCATGGCATCCTGCAGTATCACTTCCCCCTCCTTGCCATAAAAGGCCGCCTCATATAAACTCAGCATTCCTTCAAAGGAAACTTCGATTAACTGTCCTTTCTCATCCCTGAATCTCTTGAAGATATCTGCATGCTAATTCAGTCATTAATATATCATTTGTCCTAGCTGATTAATTAACGAACGAGAATGAATTGTTAAATGAATATATATTAATGTATACCGTCGGTGATTGAGAAACCGTTTTGTCTAAGAAGTCTGATCAGAAGTGCAGCAACATGGATGTCAGTATCTTTTAACTGCAAGCTAATTATGTTATCCAATGATCCATGAATAATAGTTAAAGCATCTTTAATGTCGTTTTTGAAATGATAATCCAAGTTGTTGCAAGTAGTCGATCAGCCGGAGCTGCTCTTCCACTTCCTTCTTTTCACATATTACTTCTCTAATTCTCTCTTTCAGTAACACTATTCTCGTTGTCCGATCCTTCTCCTCGACCTTTAACAAATTAAATAAAGTTTTAAGTTTTTAGATTTAATTAAAATGAAAAGAAAAAACGGAGATGTTGAGCTATATATGGAGTATAGTACTAACAGACACTACAAAAATTTCATTGAATAGCGACGGACAATTTAAATTGTCCATCGCTACTAGCGACGGATATAAAGTATCCATCACTAATATTGCGATTCAGATCAAACCCCTAACGATAGCGACGGACAAGTTACTTCCGTCACAAATTAAGTTAAAATTGCGGACTCGCTCGCCCCCCCTCCCCCCCTGGCCGCGCGATCAGTTCTTCCTCTCTCCCGTCTCCGTCGCTTCTCCGTCGTCTCTGACGCTTCTCCTCCAGCGAACCCTCCTCCGATCACAGTTATGCTATATTAGGTTTTCTGGCGCTCTTCCTCCGGCTTGTTTTCTACTTCCGCAGCGCGACCTCCTCATTCCGGCAACTCCAGCCAGGCGGGGCCAGACGCGGGTAGTTACGGCGTCACATACATGCTTTTGCAGCGACCCTATCACCCATGACACAGATGCCCACCCCTCCCGCCCCTCGTTTTGAGTCTCAGGAGATGCAGGATCCTGAGGATACCCTAGAGGAGTAAAGATATTTTTGTGGTATATTATATTTTTTGTTTATATTTTACAAAATCAAATTATTAGATTATCTGGTTTGTTATTATATGCATCAGTAATTGTTTCTTATTTATTCATTTTCGTTTACAGATTTTATATTATCAGAGTTAAATTCAAATATTGACTGGTTTGAAAGGTATGTATATTGGAGATTTGAACCTTTCATTCAATGTTATTTACATTTTCTGTATTAGTTACAGTTACGCTAATTAGTTATGTTTGATTACTAATATTATTTTATCATTGTATTTAACTTTTATTTATATAGTTTCTCTTCTATTGTGCAGGAATATTATTCCTTTTGATTCCAGTATTGACTCTGTCTTCATGTATATATTGTTTCTCTACTAGACTTTGTTTTGTATTATATATTGGCACTGTATTGATTACGATACTTATTGATATGTTTGTCTTTGGATTTTGTATATATGTATTTGATACATGTTTGGTATGTGTTTGGATATGAAATTTGTTGGTTTGTATGTATCTTATTTGGATATCCTTGTGTGGTGTGATTTGAATGATATTGTGTATATTGAATGTATATATATGAGAAGAGGAAAACAAAAAATAATCTACTGGAAATTTTTCAAGATTAGCGACGGATTTTTTCTAAATCCGTCACTAATAGCGACGAAATATTAACTATTCCGTCGCTAATAGCAATGGATTTTTACTAAATCCGTCGCTAATAGCGACGGAATTTTGACTTCCCGTCGCTAATTTTATCCGGGACACGTCACCACTCTGGCCAGGTAATTTGCGACGGGGGGGCATTTATCCGTCGCTATTAGCGACGGATTATTTATTTAATGTTCGTTGCTAATAGCGACGGGTTTGGGGTATCCATCGCTATCCCTCAGCTGCGACGGAAAGATAACCAACAACGCTTATTCCGTCGCTAATCTGTTGCTATTTGTGTTTAGCGACGGAATAGCAACGGAATATGTCCGTCGCTATTTGCCGGAATTTTTGTTGCGAGGAGAGTTAATGGTGAGCGACTGTATGTAGTCATTGCTCCACAAGTTGCGCTTGTAATGAGTACTCGAACTTCGCAACGCCGGCGATTGCCTGTCGGCCTTGCCACGGATGAGCGGGGAGCATGGCTTCTCGGTTGTGATGGATCGCCGGAGAGCACTGAGCTTTGGGTCAAAAGGGATGTATGATGGTACAACAAGATATGACATGATTAACGTCATGCTTTCCCGATTAATTGTTGGAGGCTGCTCGATGCATTGAATAGTATTGTTTATAGTTTATATAGAGCAGAGGAGCCGTCTATGAACCGTAAACTTGTCCATTAAGTCATGAAAAAGATGCATTGCATGGCGTCATTTGTCTTGTCAAAGGGCCCTTTTTTTAAAAAATTGTGTGAAAAACGAGTTCCTCTGAAATCTCCTTAATATAAACTTAAACGTTTTTAATTTTTTTAAGTATAGTACTAAATGGTTAGAACTAACTAACTATTTTTTTTTATAAATTTTAAATATTATTAAAGATGTCAAAATGAAAGTGTATTCTTTGCTATTTATTTTAATATTAAATTAAATTATATCTTTTTTTTTTTTTTTTTTTTTTATTTATTTCCATATTAAATTATATATTTCCTATTTATATTCATATTAAATTAATTTTTTAACTCGTAAAAATTCATTATGAATAGTTTTATAATTTTTAGATATTATTAAAGGTATCTAAAATCAATTATATTTGTTACTATTTATTTGCATATTAAATTATATCTTTTTCTATATATTTTTATATTAAATTATTTTTTTTATTTATCTAAGATAATTCTAGCATACTAGAATCTAACCGGCTAAAATATATTGCCCTTTTTCTAATATGAATATAAATGAGTAAAATACATTTATTATTTCTATCTTGCAATAAAATCATTGATTCTAAATACAGAATCTGAATAATTAATATTCATTAATATAGAAGAATAACTTTATTTTTCTATATTCATACCTTTTTGTATTTAACATTTGAGATCAGGAGAAAAATTATATCTTCTTTCTCTCTAAATTATATTAGGGTTTAAATTATGGCGTTTTCTTTGGAGGACCTCATGTCACTAAAAGAACATGTTACACGGTAATTGAGAGGCATTTTTATAGCAAAATAATTTGAATGTAGGAATATAAACGGGAAAAACATTTACTCTTACGGAAATTTATCAAAAACGTACGTAGCTTTTTGAAATGATAAAAAACGTGTGTCTCACTTGGTTAATTACAAAGGACGTATTAATTTATTTGGTCTTTCAGTTTTACCTCTTGTTCTGGGAGCGAACAATGAGGATTGACAAGGAAAAGACATTGACATCTATAAAATTAATATGAGCATAAAAGGGATATACCCAGTGGAGTTATTTCCAACGCTCAAGTCAGAAATCTCTCTTATAGGGAGGAAACGAAAAATCAAAGTATTCGAGTCTAAATTTTTACCGTCCCCTTTACACCTGGGTGCAAAAACATCTTATATACCTGATGTCCTCCCTTCGCATGTCTCCACCTCCCCCCATGTTTAATGGTCATTGGTTATCTGATAGCTGTTATCATCTCTGTGAGGTCGGTAACGACCATCATTGCTATTAAGTCCATCATTACCATGGGTCACAGGCAATAACTACCTGTTACATTTCCTATTCTGGAGGGGGTGATTGAAGCTTTGTTCTCTTCTCCCTAAACTGCTCTTTGGACTCCACTCTCCCGAGTTAGTCTTGGGGTTTTATCTCCCGACTGGTCTCGGGACCTTCCTCATTCCCCCGAGATAGTCTCGGGGCCCGACCTGTTAGTAGGAGCCCTAGAGCCAATTATATAATGATTGATTAAGGACTTTATGTATCATATTCTATCATTAATAAAGGCATGTTTGGTTATTATACTTACTTTATACTCGAGCAAAATAACTAAATGTAATAATATCCTTAGGTAGTAAGTTCTTATCTACATCATATCGATTGGTTGAATCGATAGTGAGATGATGTAGAAAATACTACACTAAACTATTCCTAGTCAAGCATTAATATTCAAGGACATATTAATACATGGAGACTAGCATGTAGGTCAATAGATAACTTGAGCTCACAAGTCATGGATATGTGATATCAAGTTGACACATGAGTATACATTAGAGAATGTATACTGAATTGACCCGCCATGAGAAAATTTCATAGATTGTCATATGAGTGTCATAAACTTTCTCATATGACTATTAGTATGAATAGTCCTTAGACCTGAAATTACTACGGTTCCCTACATAAGGAGTTATGTACTTTGGTATCGTCAAACGTCACCCGTAACAGGGTGGACTATAAAGGCAATCATTGGGTATATAATGAATTATGCGGAGGGATGTGAGTGATGTAGATGGAATCTATCCCTCCCATATGACGGGAGTGATATCTGTGGGCTCATTGATCCAGTAAGACTGCTAAAACACATGGTCATGCTCAAATCAGTCAATATAAGATATTGAGCTCATTTGTTTGAGTGAGTCTACTTGGGGATTAAGAAACACAAAGATTGATCGAGGATGACACAGTCTATGCCTCATTGGTCAATCTAAATATCGAGGATAGAAGGACAAGGTCATACATTATCCTAGTCACGGAGGTTAAGTCGGATCTTGACTTTCTTGTTACTTGGGTAGCAATGATGCATTGCTAGATGCCACTCATTGCTTATGTGTCTAAAGCGGTTTAGACACATTGCTAACGTCACAAGAACCTATTGGGTCACACACTAAGGACACGATGCTTCGGAGATTAATTGATCTTAGTTTGACTAAGATTTGATCCGAATTGGATTGATTGAGTTAGACTCAAGTGAATCCAATTGGATTATGGGATTAAGGTCTAATTTGAGTTAGACTCATTTAGATTAGACTCAACCGCATTTGGATGAGATATTAATTAATTAAAATGTTTAATAAATTAATAATAGAGGAGGATGAAAAGATTCTCTTCATTGAATGAAGAGAAGTTGAAAAGTCACATGAGAAGATGTGCTCTTTATTGGCTTTAATGAAGGGAAGCTAAAGGGACAAAAAACTCTTCATATTCATGGGATGAGTATAAAAGAGTTTTCTTGTCATTTGGATGAAGTTAAGTCTTTTTCCTTCCCCTTCCTCCTCTTCTCCCTCTTTGGCCGAAACCCTATTTTGGGGTTCTTGGTGTCTCTGCGAACTACCTCAAGTTGCTAGCACAACTAAGGTAGTTCTTCTCCGGAGTTGAGAGATTGTGTTCGTATGGATACGCATAGAGGCACGGACGTTTGAACGTGCAAGAAATCCGACGTACCTTAACTAGCGGGATAAACGAAAGGGCACGCATCAAAGGTATATCTATAAGATAAGTAGGTGTAGATCGACTTTGTACGAGTTTTCTTTCGCATGGATCACTACAAGAAAAAATGCTTTTAATGACATTGAAAAGTGTCATCATATATCACTTATACTGACATTTTTGATATAGTGACATTAAGTTAAAATGTCCTCTATAGTGATGTCGTCTAAAGTCTTATCACTTATGACAATTCTTAATGTCACTATAAAATACAAATAGTGACAATACTAATAACATGAATAATTGTTATAGTGACAAAAAATAGTGTCACTATAAGATTTATAATGACATTTATATATGTTATTTTATTATAGTAATGATGACAAATTTATATGTCCTTTAAAATTATTTATCAAGACATTTATAAATGTCTTGATTTTCATTTATAGGCAAAATAAAAAATGTCACTAATGATAGTTTAGTATGACATTTTAAAATGTCATCATTAATAATTATTTATTATGATATTTTAAAATGTCTTCATATGAATTTTATAATGATATTATATATTAATAAATATCTTACCTATTTTTAATATTTTCATGATATAAATATTTATGTATATAAATAATTAACATTAACACAAATAAAAATTTTAAATTGAAATTAAAGTGTTAATCAATAATTGACAATTTTTTTTTGCAATACAAGACTATCAAATTAGTCACCTCAAAAAATATCTATGCACTAATCACAATCACAAATGTACCCAATGTATTTAGTTTAAGAACTAGTAAAAAATTACAATCTCTCCTAAAGCCTAAAGCAAAACATAACCAAACTTCGGAACTTTACTGCATCTTCAATCTTCAACCGTCACATCTTAAACAAAATCCAATATTCATGTGACCTACAAAAAAAATCATATATTAATTAGTTTGTGTAAATAAAACCATAACTCTTAGACATGTCTTGGTGCAAGATAATTGAATAGGAGGTATCTATTACTTTCCATATAAACATAAAACCATAATTCTTGGATTTGAAAATTTGCAAGGTAATTGAAAAAATGGCATCTATTACTTTCATAAAGATCCCAAATATTTAGATTTTCCCAATTAATTGAAGAAGTAAACAAAATCCAAGCGTTGTATGTGATGGCATGCAAATGGATTTCAGGTGAGTGTGTATTTCTCCATCTACTAATCCAGTTCGCCCATATCAACTATCACTGTGAGACAAACAAAGAATCACAGTAACTTTTCTAACCTGTGGTAAGCTCATCAACTCAAGAACAGCTTTTCTGGGAGTCAATTCATTGTCAATAATGCGAGCAACTGCAGTTAGAACTGGCATTTTTACATGGTACTTCTCAGCCAATGCAATAACTGCCCCAGCTGTGGATACTCCTTCAGCAACCTACAGAGTAAAAGGAAAATGATAGTCAAGTTGATAGTAGATTTTGCTTCAATCTATTGTTAGAGATAAAGAGATATATCTGAAACCTGATTCATTGAACCCAGTATATCATCAAGCTTCTCTCCTGATCCAAGCCGCAATCCGACAGTTCGATTTCTTGAAAGATTAACAAAACATGTAAGCATAATGTCCCCAGATCCTGATAGTCCAGTAAGCGTTGTTGGCTTTGCTCCCATCTTCGAGATAAAACGAAAAATTGTCACCCTTTAGAAATAAAATGCTGCAGTGAATAGATGCAATAGAGGACAGGATAGGATGAGAATCTATCCACTTCAAATATATTAAAAGTAGAAAAAAAAGAACCAGAAATAAACAAATTAATTTCATTGAAACTGTTCATAACTGATGACAAACCATAGGTATTTAAAATAACGTGAAGCAGAATCAATAGATAGCATCCACTTCAAATAGTGTAAGCCATGCTTAGGACAAGCATAAGTACATCGTGATTCATTTACAAGGAAGGCTCTCAAATCACAAAACATGAGCAGATAAATAAATGCAAGAATACAAAAAAATAAAATATTGATGAATTGCCAACAAACAATATATAAGTAGCAGCAAATCCACAAGGCTTAAGTCTTTCACAACTAACATTTCAAACCAGCAAAGGTTATTAGTCATCAAGCATGATGTACTATCCCAATGGTCAAAACATATTTTACCTATTTTTTCGTCTCTTTTTGTGTACATTACAGTAATATAAACAAACAAAAGACAAAATATGCAAATTGTTGGAGTAATGACTAATATACAAATTAACATAAGATAAAGTCAACTTTTGGCAATGTATGGCAGTCCTTTGGAGCTATTCTGACAAACCAGAAGCAGAACAGTTACTAGATAGGTGAATCAGGAATACAACACATACTTGTTTTTAGGTATAGATTCTAACATTGCCTAATAACAGATGCCAATAACATGCAACATATCTCAAGAATGAAAGCACATGTTTATTGTGAAAGAATGGTGAAGACATTTTCCCATGTCTTCAATTTCCTTGATGCCCATTTCAAGTCCCAATATTTCTACAAAACATCCAATTTAGAATATACAAATGCACCTCTAAAGTAATAGCACCTAAAGAATTTCATACATCTGAGCAATCGAGAGCATCATGTTAACACTGCATATTTGCTTAGATGTAATCTAACCAAAAACAAAAAAAAAAATCTAATGTTCAAATGTAGATTTTCACCTTATCACTCGAGGTTTTATTACTCAATCACTATACCCAATGGGGCATTACTTTTGCCAAGGAATGTACTGAAAAGCAAGCAATGTAAGCATTCTACAGAAACATGTGCTTGTATGTCAAACAGATCTAATGAATAGGATAGCCTACTTGGATAACATAATTCCCATATTGGTCCTGCGCCAAATCGCAAACAGACTGCATGATCTCATCCATCATAATGTGTTGAGTTTCTGGATCATCACAGTACTCCAGCACTCTCTGCCATAATTAATAGTACACATATACAAGTGAAATCAGGATACACATATAATAGTATTTAAAATACTGATGACAAACCATCTTGATCAGAGATATTTTTTCCCCTTTGAGAGAGATGCCCAAAGCCTGTTTATGTTTTAAATATGGGATGTATTTACAAGATGCGGCGGAGTGTGAGAGCCTACACAGAGATTAAACAAAGACATTTATGCTGATTTTTCTGCAGACAAACCATAGTTTTCGTATTAACTATTGAAAGACTACTTTTATTGTCTCGGCTACCACTAAAACATGGATTAAAAACCATATGGGGCATATCTAGAAAATTTTCTGATGATGATGATTCTGGATGAACCAGCATGTATGAGTTTTTAAAAATAAGAAATAAATAACATAAAATTGAAAGTTTTCTTTACCTTGAGGAGCTTATCCTCAGGTTTGGGGAAGCTAATAATTGCTGAGCTGCTCTTGCCAACTTTTTGTCTTTTGATGCAACCACCATTGCTGCAACCCCAAAGGTCATTAGAAAACTCTTAGCTTCTGGAATGAAAACAATGCAAACATGGGAGTCTAGCATCTGTAGAGTTTGAATATTATTAATAAGTGAATGTTAACATGTGAGCGTGACAGAACCTAGTTTTAGTCAAATGAATGGGGCAATATATATCATATATATCAACATCATCATGCAACAGAAAAAACATAATAATTACCCATTAATGGCACAAAGCATACCTGTTGGCATCTTGCCCATCAACTCTATTGCAAAAGAAGGACCAGATAACACAACAAATGGTTGACGAGGGTTTCTTAACGCACACGGAATGATTTGAGACATTGTTCTAAGAGTATTCAGTTCCAACCCTTTACTAAGAGATATAAATGGCAAGTTTGGGTCAACATGTTGTGAAATGCCTTGAAGAAAGGATAAACTAAACTGCAAAAGAAAAAGACCAGGTAACGAGAGTGGAACTTATTAAGATCTTCAACAGAAATCTGTCAGGAAACTATATTAGTCCAAAATATTTTTATGTTCGAGTCAAGAAAAAAACCAAAGGAAGAATTTGTACTCTGCTAAATCATACAAGCAAACTAACAACAAAGTAACCTAGAATTAATGTCTGTACTAGAATTTTAGCATGGTATGTAGGGTAGCACATATAAACACCAAAAAAGGCAGGGGAAAATAATGTGGATAAAAAGGAAATTCAATATTGATGCAATAATTATCACCAAGATTGTCGATTCCCCCATCTCAAAATGAAACAGGTAATAACTCATTTGACATGTAATTATGTATTTTAAGTTTACAAAGGAAATAATAAAACTCATTTTCTTCCAATGTTTCCTTCCACTTAGTGTAATCAATTATGAATTTGTCCTCCAAATATTATAATCACAATATTATAATTTATCATATCCTAGTAACAATCAACATGTTTAGCAAATACATTTTTTTAATTGCAAGGCAATTAATGCGAGTATGATGTAAAAATAAAATGAAAATGCTTTGTTGCTTAGCCTAGTAGAATGTTTGAAGAACTTCTCGAAGTAATTTACATGTGCTTAGCCTTGCACAATGATATCAACATTTTAAGCTCGAATTTGAATTTGTAACTAAATATCAGAAGGGTAGCATCAAACTGACAATCAAATATCAAATGGAAGATACAATTCAATATTGTATGTATATAAATATGAAACTGATAGCAAATATGCTGAATACAACTTTCAGTTTTCTAGTTGCCATTTCTTCGTCTCCAACACAACAAAATAGGAATCAACAAAGAAATCAGGCTACTTATTGAAGAATGCTCGATATGCCATAAGTTTGAAAAATTATCTGACTGTCAAGGAGGAGATACTGAGAAAGCATTGATTCACTACAGAAAACAAATCATGTTTGTGTATTATGCAAAAATATCACGCATCAGTTTTTCAGGAGCTGCAAAAAAAATTAAAAATGAGACTCCTTTAGATATATAGATTACTGATTTTATGCTTCTGAAGTTGTGGTAGTAGTTCATAAAGCTTGTGCTAACTCTGTTAATGAGACATTGTTACCCTACTTCGGTGGTCCAACTTCCCTCTCCAACCCTGTAAAGGAGAAAGTCTCTTCTACCAACCTCTAACAGATACTTACAGTACGATAGGAATGGTTAATATACGTACCTCTTCTTCTGCCGCCTAGAGGTATCCCTCCTCTAAGGATTAGTTCGTAAGCACTTTTGTTTGAGCAAGTTCAACTTGAACGCACCCGTGGGCAGACGGCGTGGCAGGGAGGAGCGCCGCACGTGGGGAGGCGCTCGCACAGCCCAGAGCGCGCTGGTGGAGGTGCGCTGGTTGGAGGCGCTCGCGTAGGGGGAGGGCCGATAGAGCAGGGGCACGCTGGTGGAGGTGCGATGGTTGGAGGCACTCGCGTAGGTGGAGGGGCGAGCAGGGAGCGAGGGAGAAAACAAAATTAGGTTTCGGGCGTGAGGGTGGAGATGAAAAGGAGGGACGACGCAAGCTCGCGCGCTGCTATTTTGAGTATTGCCGCTCGGATTTGCAGTTTTGCCGCTGCCGATTTAGGGTTCGCGCTTCGCGTAGGAAGGAGAGGGGATTAATTAGGGTTCGTGTTCGCGCGATTAAGTTGAGAAGGAATAGGTTCGCGCGATTAAGTTGAGAAGGAATTGGTTTAGATTTATTTTAATAATTAATTAAATAATTAAATAATTTATTTTAATAAGAAAATGTTTAGATTTATAATGACATTTATAAAATATGTCATGATAAAGGGTTTAATCAGACATTTTAATTATAAAATTAATCTGTTTTAATAAGTGTCATTATAATTAGTTTATAATGACATTTATCATTAAGTGTCATAAATTAAATGTCACAATAGGTTTTTTTTCTTGTATATCGCTTGAGGGATCTTGTTTCTGCTGCGTTTTTTGTTTATGTCGCTGGGAGATCCCTACACGACCTCCCGGTCTGGCCTTGAGGGTCTCCTTCATTCTCCCAAGATAGTTTCGGGGCCTGACTTCCCGGTTTGGCCTCGGGTCTCTAGCCTGGTCGGCACTGCCACGTAACTTTTTCGTGTCATGTGTCTTCCCAGATTACTTATCCCTATCACAAGTCCTCCCCCCTTTAAGTCTAATTGAAGGAAGTGAGACTGACTAATTAGACTTGTGGCATGATGAGAGAGAGAGAGAAGTATATGTGGGGCACACATTATCATTCCTTCTTCCTTAATGACTTGTCGGGTCCTATAAATCAAAACATTCGTTCCTTGGCCCGAGACAGTCATTTGAGTCAATCTAAGAGTTTGTACGAGTTCCGAGATCCTATAATGTTGGTTGTCCATCACCCATTAAGGGTGCATGGGGTATATTTGTTGGGTTCTCCCGGCACCAAAACACAAAACGCAGCGGAAACAAGAACCCTCGAGCGATCCATGCGAAAGAAAACTCATACCAAGTTCATTTATCTAATAGATCTATCTACAGTGTATACCTTTGGAGCGTGCCCTTTGCTTATCCAGCTCGTCCAAGATGCGCCGGATCTCTTGCATGTTCAAGTGTCCGTGCCTCTATTCATATCCACACGGACACAATCTCTCAACTTCGGGAGGACTATCTTAGTTGTGCTAGCAACTTGAGGTAGTTCACAAGACCACCAAGAACCCACAAGGGTTTCGGCCAAGAGGGAGGAGAGGAAGAAGAGAGGAAGGGAAGAAAGAAAAGCACACTCTCTTTTTATTCAAAAATGACTAGACCCTCTTTTATATTCATCCCATGAATATGAAGTGTCTTTTGTCTCTTTGACTTCCCTTCATTAAAGCCAATAAAGAGCACATCTTTTCATGTGACTCTTCACCTCCTCTTCATCCAATGAAGAGAGACTTTTCTCTTTCCTTCGTTAAACACTTTAATGAATTTCCATGTAATTTTGACCGGGCCTCTCGGGCTTCCGACCAGGTCTCCCGACCAAATCTCCCGAGGAAGTCCTCGAGCTCTCGACCAAGTCTGCCGACCGAGTCCCTGAGCTCCCGACCAAGTCTGTCGAGTGCCGAGCTCCCAACCCAGTCTACCGAGCTCCCAGCCCAGTCTGTCGAGTGCCGAGCTCCCAACTCAGTCTGCCGAGTGTCGAGCTCCTGACCCGTTCTCTCGAGTTCCCAACTCGAGCTCCCGAACTGACCTCCCGAGTTCCCAACTCGGGCTTAGATCTCCCGAGTTCCCAACTCGGGCTCAGATCTCTCGAGCCCGAAGCATCACGTCCTTAGTGTGTGACCCAATAGGTTCTCGTGACGTTGGCAATGCGCCTAAACGCTTTAGACACATAAGCAATGAGCGGCATCTAGCAATGCATCATTGCTACCTAAGTAACAAGAAAAGTCGAGATCCGACTAAACCTCCGTGACTATGATAATGTATGACTTTGTCCTTCTATCCTTGATATCTAGATTGACCAATGAGGCATAGACCGTGTCATCCTCGATCAATCTTTGTGTTTCTTGATCCCCGAGTAGACTCACTCAAACAAATGAGCTCAATATCTCATATTGACTCATTTAAGCATGACCATGCGTTTTAGTAGTCCTACTCGATCAAGAGGCCCACAGATATCACTCCCGTCATATGGGAGGGATAGATCACATCTACATCACTCACATCCCTCCACATAATTCATTACATACCCAGTGATCGCCTTTATAGTTTACCCTGTTACGGATGACGTTTGATGATACCAAAGTACATAACTCCTTATGTAGGGAACCGTAGTGACTTCAGGTCTAAGGACTATTCATACTAATAGTCACATGAGAAAGTTTATGACACTCATATGACAATTTATGAAACTTTCTCATGGCGGGTCAATTTAGAATTCAGTACACATTTTCTAATGTATACCCATGTGTCAACTTGATATCACATATCCATGACTTGTGAGCTCAAGTCATCAATTGACCTACATGCTAGTCTCCATGCATTAATATTGTCCCTGAATATTAATGCTTAACTAGGAATAATTTAGTGTAGTGTTCTCTATATTATCTCACTATCGATTCAACCAATCGATATAATGTAGATAAGAACCTACTACACAAGGACATTATTATACTTAGTTATTTGACACAAAAATAAAGTAAGTATAATAACCAAATATGTCTTTTAATGATAGAATATGATACAAAATGTCCCTAGTCAATCATCACATAATTGGCCCTAGGGCTCCTACTAACAATATTAATGACAAGAGATTTTCCTTATGAACGGATTGCCACCACGTGGCGGGGTCCTTTCTACGCGGTCTCCCTTCGATGAGCTTAGTCGAGTCATACCAATTGATGACTATAATAAACTACGATGCCTCAAGATTTGTGATTCTCTATCGTTTACGCGTTGTTCATCTATTCCTTCGCATTGTGGCTGCTCCTTCCTTATAAAAGGGGAGGCGGAGGTGGCCTTCTGTCTTTTTGCATCGCCGACTATTAGAGCTTGTGCCTTCTACGTTTACTTGTTAGATCTTCTTCCTCCTGTGTAAGTTTTACCTGCCTCCCTCTTCTTTTTCCATCACCTCCTTCTCTTCTTTAAGATCATGGGCAAGAGTGGAGGAGAAAAGAAATGTCAGAGCAAGAAGAAAAAACCTAAAGGGAAGAGGACTTATCATCCGGAGTGGTATGAAGTCACTTCATCCAAGGTTAAACCCAATGCCCTGAGAGCCACCTGTGAGACCTACAGTATCCTAGAAGACTTAGAAGTCAAGGTTCCTAGGCTCAACCAATCCCCTGTGGAGCCTCCCTTAGGGTTTTACACTTTCTTCCTAGGCCAGGAAGAGTCTGGCCTTTGTTTTCCAATCCCTCATTTTTTTCATGGTCATCTCTAAATATTTTGATGTTCCTCTACACCAAATGGCTCCACGTCTTCGCTCAGATGGGCAGGACGTTTATCCTCTTTAAGGTGTTCGGCATACCTTGGACTCTCCGTTCTTTTCATTACTTCTTCCTTCCCAACCTCGCATCTAGGGGAGCCTTTAGTTTTACTCCTCGTCCCAGCCACAAATTCATAGGTGCCCTCCCTTTTTCCCATAAGGGGTGGAAAGAGCGCTTCTTATTTATCTGACTTTCTGAGCGCCTTTTCTGTCTGATTTGCTAGCGAGAAGATTTATCCTCTCCTCTGGATTTGGGCGACTTCCAGCAAGATCAAGGGTATCAGTGGGCCAAAAGCATCTTAGCTGGAATGGAGTTCCACAACCCTAACCTGGTCCAATGCGAAGAGTTCCTGTATCGGGCTGGGATTAGCCCCAAAGTCACCAGTCATAACCATGACCTCCATAAGTTTACTATCTCATTAAATATTTATCTATTCTAACTGATATTTCGTTGTTTGTGTGTTGCAGAAGCCATCATGCTCACCCGGGCTATGAGCAAGCTTCTCAAGTGGGCGCCTGCAGATGCGAGGGCCCTCGCTCCACCTCCAGCTCCTACGGCCCCAGTGGTCGAGCCTTCCGAGGATTCTGAACAAACACAAAGCCAAGAACCTCCTGCCCCCAAGCTACCAGTCGCCCAGGAAGTCGATCCTTCCCGTACCTCCGGTGGAGCAGAAGGTGATGAGGAACCACTGACCCGGGTTCCTGTGTCTGTGGCAAAGCGGACTAGAAAAGTAAGCCCCCCTTCTGAACGAAGACGACTCATCCTGCCCGATGAGGAGGAAGAAAAGAGCGAGATACAGGCCTCCCCTCAGAAGCATTTGGCTCCTCTTGCCCCCCCCCCCCAAAGGAGGAGAACACGTTCAGCCCAAGTTTCTCCCTCTGCTCTTGAGGAAGAGGAGGGTGATATTCCCCTCTCCAAATGTTACCGGAGGTGGCACCTGCTGTTGCGGAGCTCGGGGATGAGGTCGAGCCGTTTGTTGGGGAGGTTCGCTCTCTTCCTACCTCGCCCAGAGTTCTCAATTCCCATGGCAGTCCCAAAGGCAAGAGGGTGAGGTCGAAGAAGCCAGAATTCACGAGTGTCCGTCTGCGCCGGAAGGTACAGGCGGTTGAGAAGGCGGTTGTATTGGGACCCCAACACGTGCAGTTTAAGGAGCGGTCACAGGAGGGTCACCCTTCCGAGGAGGTATCCTCTAGCACCGACGACGGTGATCCAGGCCCCTCTGTCGTACCCTTCTCAGTGTCGCGTCTCCTCCCTCTCGTTCCCTACCGCTCCAGAGCTACTTCTGGCAAACCTTCTCTAAGGAGCCAGGGGTTCATGAGGGAACAGACCGAAGAACACCTCGCTTCCCTCAGAGGGATGACTTCGGTTGGAGTGATCGCCAACATATATGAGTCACTTTTGAAGGTAAAATTCCCTTTATTCGTTCTTATTATTTTTATTCTCTTCTCTGACCCTTACTATTTGTTTCTTATATCAGGCTACTTCTGAGAGCATTCTTTTGGGCCGTCGGATGCTTCCTAAGCAAGAAATGGAAGCCTTGCGTCAGCAAGTGGTGGAACTAGAGGCGTAAATTTATCAAGCTCGTCAGGAAGGCCAGATGCAAGTGGACGTTAGCAGAGACCTACGAGTCAAATTGGACCACTGCCTGGACACCCTCCTAGCCTCCGATCATCTCTGCATAGTTCCTGACATTAGGAACGTCTTTTGTCAGATAGAGTGACTACTCTCTCAGCAGAAGTGAGTCAACTGACTCAAGAGAGGGGATGACTCCAAGCTCGGGAGACAATGTTGTTAGAAGACGTCCACCTCTTGGAGTCATCGACCGAGGCACTTAATGGTTGGATCAAAGAGCTGGCGGACCAGCTGGCTACAAAGGAAAAAAGAGATACACGCTACTGTTGCTTATGTATCTGACCAACAGGAGAGCCTCGACCACGCTAAGTCACACCTCTCAACCACTGAAGAGCAGCTTGAGGAGGAGCTGGCAGTCCGAGATCAAGTATCATTCGAAGCGGCTAGGATGAAGACTGATCAGGTCCGAACCCTTGAAGAATTGGAAAATTATAAAGCCGGCGAGGAGTCCCAACGGTCGAAGGCAAAGACGACATTCAAGGCCAAATTCCTCCAATCTGAGGAGTTTGGCGATATTTTGGCTGGTCAAGTGCTGAGGCAAGTCAAGCAGGGCTTCAATGGAGCTATCCAACAACTTCAGCGAGCCAATGCACTGAAGTCAAAAGCTGACCTGGGCTTCCTCAGTGTCGGCCAAGTCTGGGAGGAGCTTTCGGCGGAGGAGGAGTTGTAGTATCTCTCTATTTTGTTTTTTGTGGGTGAGAAGGCCTTCGGGTATGTAAAATCGATGTTTTGGAATGGAACTACCTTATTTTCCGCATCTTGCTCTGTATCCTATGACTCGTGAAGTGTATTACATGTTGTATCTTGCCTTGCCTTTCTTGTAAAATTTTTCAAACCGCAAAATCTTTTAGTTTAACATTAAGGAGAAAGCAGGTACTTGGCGCATCTTACCCTCTCATATCGGTAGGGACAGATCTTGGCTTCACCTGATTAAGCGAAGATCACATCATATGCCACTACCCGGGCCTTCCCTAGCCCTCATGAGAGTTCGGGCAGATTCCAGCCGGACATACTCAGAGCCTCGGCCAAGTCTACACATCTTGGGCATCCTTGGCACCTCAAGATGATAGGCCCTCGGTCTGCTTCAGGCTAGGCCCCTTCAACACCTCGGCCAGGTCTACACATCTTGGGCATCTCAGCACCACCAGATGGTAGGAGCCCGGGCTGCTCCCTGTCGGGCATCCTCTGCACCTCGGCCAGATCTACACATCTTGGGCATCCTCGGCAGCTCAAGATAGTAGTCCCTCGGTCTGCTCCCGGTCGGGCATCCTCAAAACCTCAACCAGATCTACACATCTTCGGCATCCTCGGTACCATAAGATGGAAGGAACTCGTGCAACTCTCGGTCGGGCATCCTCAGTACCTCGGCCAGGTCTACGTATCTTAGGCATCCTCGACACCACAAGATGGTAGGAACTTGGGCTACTCTCGGTCGGGCATCCTCATCACTTCCATATCTTGGGCATCCTTGGCACCACAAGATGGTAGGAACTTGGGCTTTACACTTCCATTTGGCCTTGGTTTGCTTTAGTTTCCTTGATTATTCAAGCTTCAAGAAAATACAAATATGTTTATAAATACATGTAATAATCAACCAGCTCACCGGGTGCAGTAAGGTTGAAGGCGACTTGCATTCAATGGTCTCTCCAGTCTTTTGCCGTCAGCAACTTATAAATAATAACTGCCTCCCGTAAGCTTTTTGACAATCAGGTAAGATCCACTCCATTCAGGCTCGAGCTTTCCAACGTCGCCGACTGATTTGGTCCTTTTCCAGACTTGGTCCCCAACCTAGAAAGTCCGGGTGATCACTCGGCAATTGTAGACTTGTTGCATGCATTGACGGTATGCAGCTAGTCGGGTAGCTGCCTTATCTCACACCTCCGTCACCAAGTCTAGATCGAGTAGTCGCTCCTAGTCGTTATTCTCGTTGTTGTAAAGTTGTAATTGGGTTGATTCATCGCCTACTGATAAGCCCAAATATACTAATTAAAGTTGTTACGAAAGTGTGGGCTCATCAGATTTAAATGTGAATGAATAACTGGAAACCCTTTTTGCAATCAAAGAAGAAAAGCGTAGTAAACGGGCCACAGGTTGTATTTTTCTCGGGGCTAGTTGTCGTGTTTGATTCGAACTTGTATTTGTGTCGTTTATGAATTTTGGGTTTCAAGTAAAATCTGGAATTTGGGTTCAATTGTAAATGAAATAGCAATAAAAATAAGGAGTGAGCTGACTTAGCTGGACAATTAAACTAGGTAATGGCAATTGATAAACTCGACTAATAAACAACTCAATTTAACCAATGCCACATTGCCAAATTCAAAAATCAAATCTGAATTCAAATGCAAGCTACAAGGTCTGTTCAAGTTCAACCTATAAATGTCGAATGCCTATCTTGATACAAAGTGAACAAAAGGTTGAAACAACTTTGTACCCTGAGCAAAAGATTTATGTACCAAAAAGGACTGTTCTAAGTGCTAAAACTGTGATTTGCCACTCCGAATTGAATTGACTCACTACAACTTGAAAGACACAGCTAATAGTGAAGAGCTCATTATGCATTAAGGTTGGAAATCAGAGATGAATGCAGTAAAATTCAGAAATGAACTTAAATGCATATTTCGACTGCAAACATTCAAAAATGAAGCATTAGATCATATGAAATCTCAAACAAACCAGCTGAAATGAGTTGCCTTAACCTACAGTTCAGTAGAAACTTGAGAAAGAATCACCAGTTAATTGGCACAAATTCGGAATTAATCAGCTGCATGGCAGGGACAACATTGATTAGCAGAAATAGCAAGCTGAGAAGTGCAGTAATGGAACATCAATTGCAGAAATGGAAGGATACGCAGGGAATTCAGCTGACAAAATAAGGCAAAAACAAACAATTCAAACTCAGATTGAGAGAGTGAGCTAAAAGTGAACTGATACGCAAGTCATGAATAGAGAAATGTAGTTCCAAAATCCAGATCAATTCAAAAACGTCTAAAACAAAAGCATTTTGCAGAAATTCAGAAATGAAAACAGGGGTTAAGAATCTGAATGGGATACTAAACCAAACTAAGCAGCTGAGATTGAATTTACCCACTAGTATCAAGAACAACTTAGAAATAAACTAGGCTACTGATATAAAATGCAGGAACTAAAAACTAATACTGCAGAACTAAGGCTGATACACATAAATAGAAATGGCACGCAAGATGGGAATTGGCACGCAACAAATTAAACTGAAATGAACTGAAATTTAACTAAGTTGATCACTAAACAAGTTCCTAACTTACTGAACTCGAAGATTTAAATCCTAATTAAGCTAAACAATTCAGAAACATAGAACTAAGTTGCTGTACGAAACTGCCAAAAACAGAACAAGTGCAGAAATAGGATTACAGCTACGAAAACATGAAATTAACTACAGAAAACTACTCCTCAACTCTCCCTAAGCTCAAATTCTTCTTGGTCGTCAAGCAAGAGCTGGCTTTGAACCCCTAGGCTCAGCAAATCAATGGAGCGCAGCTTGGATTGATGGATTCTGTTCAAACTGCATGCGGCTAGAATTTTCCAGTCCAATCTCTTGTATCTCGGTGGATGGACTGCGATGATGAATTGAAGACGACCTGAGCTCACCTGAGAACCCCTACCAGCAGCTCAAATGATCGGAATTGGCTTGTGGACGAGATACAAGTGATTGGTTAGCAGAGATACCGAAACCCTCAAGCAAACTCTGTCCGGATGAAATCTAAGCTGAATTCTCCACCCTAGCTATCTCCAATGATCCAGAAGATGATCCGAGGTCGTGATTGAGTGGTCGCGCCCCTTGAATTAAAGAAAACTGCTGAAGAACTGAAGAAGACGAAGAAACCTACTGTAGCGGCGGAGACGCGACGAGGAGAAGCTGCTGGGAATTTTTGATTAAATAGCTAACAATGGACGGTTGTGATTGATTTGAGAAAATCCAACGGCTGATCTTGCTCCGATTTGAGCCAAACTTTAATGATGATGATCAGGGGTCAGGATCTGCCTTGTGGTAGCTCGGATCCTCCAGATGTGCAACGGATGGTCCAGATCAACTTAATCTTTGAATGGACGATCTAGAGCCCTCCGAGCTTGATCCAATGGTTGATTGAGCTCTGATTGGGATGAAACCTTCAGATCTTGATCATAGCACTTGATCAACCCTAATCCTAGCTCGGATTACTTCAGATGGTCCCGGATGGCTCAGATCTAGCCGTTCTTGAATCGGACGGCCCGGATTAATCGTAGGCTTGATAATTCGATCCGGTTCACTTCCGACTCAAGTTTGACCCAATATGCCCTAAGTCCTTGAACCTTTGATGCCTACAAAAATAGATCAAGAATTTAGTGGCCAAATAATCCAATTTAATGTAAATTTGCAATTAAGTCCAAAATAAGAGTAAGTTCTAAAACATAGGGCAATTTCACAATTAAGCAATAAAAACATAGGTCAAACATGAATTTAAGCAATTAAAATAATCAACAAAATGGTATTTATCAACTCCCCCACACTTAACCTTGAGCGTCTCGCGAAAACAGTAAACATGTATCCCCTAGATTTACTTAAGCATAATTAGAAACAAATGAAAAGAAATTACCTAAGGTTGTCAATTCTCATAAATCTAAGCTCTATGGATTAGTATCTTGTCCTTAAATCAACAACTTAGCCTTTTCATCCATCATGAGTCATTGAGATGAATTTAAATCACTAGCCTTTCATGGGAAGTTTTGGTGGCTCTCTCCTTAAGTTCTAAGTTGATGATAGAAATGGAGCTCACTCAATCACACATGCTTCTTGCACTACCATAGGCTTGCTTATTATCTAATCTCCACCATTAGTCATGATTAGGATTCACATCTACAAAAATAAGTGAAAAACATGGAAATTGATAAGAAATGGACAAGAAAATGGAAAAATTGATAAAGTAGAAGACTTGAGTGCTCAAGGATGCTTCCAATGAATTTTGCCCTCTCTTACAGTCCTTGTAATGAAATAAGAAGTGTGGTGAAGTCAGTCTTGAGTAATGCCCTTAAACTGGATGAAGAAACCTCTACTAATCTCAATGTGCCAACTTCACCTTTGTGTGCCAATTGCTTCCTTCTCCTTCTCATCAATTTTTTTTTCGAGCTCTTCTCTTCTTCTTTTCTCTTTTTTTTTTTAGATCCCAGCTGACAACACTAATTCAGAATCAAGAATCACTACTTCCTTTACCTTGCCATTCTTTGATTTCCCGAGGCAGGTATATCCCAAGAAGTGAAAATTTTTGATCTAACTGTTTTTGGATTCCAACTGCACTCCTCTCAGCAAACTTTGCCTAATTCGGTTCTACACAACTGCATCCCAGTCCTCTCAAAGTATTTCTGAAATTACAGCCAATATATAGATGCAATTCTGCTATTGCACTCCATTTTAAAACTTTGGCACAGCTTTTCTCATTGCTTCAGATTGTGTTCAGCTTCACTCCACTTATGACTTCCACCTTAGCACAGAATTCTTTCTTAAATTTGTTAACTGCCCAGCTGAAGTTCCTAAACTACTTGCTTCAATTTTCAGCACCATGTACTTAATTTCCGGATGAATAGCCTAAACAACCAATTTCAGTTTTCAAGTTGGTGCAAAACAGATTTTGTGGTGTCTCAATATAAGCCCTTCATGTGTTTCAATTCTGACTTCTTTCCCATACATATTTCACTACATTTCTTCCACAAATTTCAGCATTTTACAGCTCACTTGCATTCAATTTTTCATCATTTCAGTAGCTCCAAATCACCCTCTGCAGATTACAAATGCTGCAATGCAGTTCAGATTTAGCAGTTTCAGATTTTTTTTTTCTTTCTCAGCTTTTGATCAGTCTTCGATCCAAGCCACTTCCATAGCTTACCATTCTTGGATTCCTTAACAGCAGTTAGCATCAAGCATAAGGTTCATAAAACTGATACTTTTCTTGATTCCTTGGGCACCAATTTCTCACTTATGTGCCACTTCCATTTTGGCACAAACTTTTCTCTCTTTTCTCTCTTTTTAAATCTACCCAGCTGCAGTTTCGAATCATAAATCTTGCATCATATGGTTCATGAATTGTTCAACTGCAATTCCTCTTCTAATCCTCACAGAATTTTCAATTCAGCACAGATTTCTTGCATTCCAGCATAGATTTTCTGTTTGTATCATTCAGTATCTCCCAGATGCACCACTCGGCAGCAACAAATACAACTCAGATTTCTTCAATTGTTAGCAAACCTTGCATTTAATTTCAATTCCTGCACAGCTGAATTCCAGAATTTCTTACAATGTTTCTGATTTGTCACAGCTACGTCCAGACTCCATTCAGATTATTTTCAGCCGCCATTAGTCAGCACTTGCAGCTTCCCTTGCATCCCATTTTTGTCATTCCATCAACTCCAAATCAGCACTCCGCAGATTCCAGCTCTCACTTGCGTGCCACTTCCTCTTTGGCACAAACTTCCTTTCTTTTATTTTTTAATTTTAATTTCAAATCTGCCCAACTTCCTTGCATCCAATTTTCTTTCTCTATTCTGAATAGAACATCCACGCAGCAGCATTTCATTTGTTTTGATCAGCATTGGATGCAATCAATGCTGAGTTCACTAATTCATAACCTAGGAACACCAAGTTCAGCCCTTGCATCCTCTACTTTCTTCAAGTTTCGAATTTCTGCATTCTGCTGCCATTTCTGAATTGTTTTGTTTCAAGTTTCAGCTCCATACACTAAATTTCCGAATCCCAAAATCATCCAGTTCTTCAGCTCCATACACTCAACTTGATTTCTTGACAGCAGTAGCATCAAAAAGGAATGCAGCCACCTCCTTGTGACCTCTGCCCGCAGCAGCTCTCCTTGCTGTTTTGCTCAGAATTCCTTGCTTCTCAGCTCTTCTCAGCTTCATTTCAGACTTAACAGCTTCCATTCAGATTATTTTCAGCTTCTCCAAATTCAAGTCTCGACAGATTACAGCTCTACCTTGCTTCAATTCAGATCTTTCAGCTTTGTTCAGTCTTCAGAGCTACTGATTTTTTTTTACATAACTGCATTTGCGTGCTATTTAGTCCTTGGCACAAAATTTTCTTCATTTAAAGGGTTGTGTGCCACTTGGGTCTTCAACATGTAATGAAGAATCTCAAACTCCAATTGCTTCCACCTCTCTTGCATCATTCTTGACACCAAACATCACTCACTCGGCATATGATTTTTTTTTTTCGAGTTGAAATGCATCCTTGATAAAAAAAATTTGCTTCCAAATCACCAATCACTCCCCCACACTTAAATCTTTGTCCGTCTCGGGCAAATTAGCATTAAGAAAACATCCCAAGCAAACAAATCCATAGAAAAATTAGGGTTAAGATTAGCAATAAGGAAAGGTAAATAGAATAGACATGATTTTTGCCAAAATTGAATTGGAAAGGTAAACAAAATGATTAGTCCCTATAGATGTGATCTAACCATTGAAATATGATTTTGAAAGAACCTAAGCAAGTTCTAGAGCACAATAACATGTGTGTCACAAATATAAGGCTAATCTCACTAGGTAAAAATAATCCATCTCAAATCCTCAATTAAGAATCTAAAGCAAAATCGTACTCAAGCATCCAAGATTTCATTCATGAACTCAAACCCTAAGTTTCGACAACCAAATTTAATTTATTTTCAAAAGACTTTAAAATGCTATGGAGATAACCTAGAGGGATACATTTGTTTCTACTCATGGAAGAAAAAGTGCGAAAAGAAATAACAAAATATTTACAATGACCCCTATGCATTCTACTCTACTTATGCATTTATTAGCAAGGACTCGATTTAAAGAAAAATTCTAGAAGGCATAAAAATGAAAAATGTAATAAAAGAAAATACGAGGAAGAACAATCTCCCCTTTATTTCTGGTGGATGGAGTCTATCCAGAAGTAGCCTCCATCGTGGTAGTGGAGGAACATGGGTGGCTGAGAGACTTAAGACTCCCCCACACTTGAATTTCACAAAATTTTGTTCAGGTGGCCGCAGGCGATTCAGGTTCAAGATCCATTGAAGGAATGGAGGGTTATGGATTAAAGTAAGATCTTCTCCTCCTTCTTGATGCCTTTCAAAAGTCCTTCCAGGAGGTTGAAGCCTGTTCAGTTGGAGCACCCACTCCTGAAGTCTTCTAGACCCTGCAAAACAATGTAATACCTCTCTCAAGTGTTCAGGGTCAGAAAGAAATGATATAAATTCAGTCTCTGCATGAAATGAATCCAAAACTGCATCATATCCAATTAAATCAAATTCTGGTACATCAATGAAATTTTCAAAATCATTTCCTACAAAATTTGCATTCAGAGACTCATCACAAATAATAAAATCAATCCTTGGCACTTCAATAGAAATTTCACAATTATTTTCTACCAAGGATGTATCAAGCAATGTATCACAACCTATGAAATCAATTTTAGGGGCCTCAATGAATTTTTCACAATTATTTTCAGCAGAAGATATATCAAGAGACTCATCACAATAATCAACAATACTAGGTACTTCTAAAAAATTTTCACACTCAGCATTGGCATCTGATGTAACAAAACATGCTTCACTTTCAACAAATTCAGCACTAGGTACCTCTAGGGGTTTTTCACAATCAAATTCTACAAGAGATGCATCCCTAAGTATATCACAAACAATAAAATCAGTGTGAGGTACCTCTATGCAAGTTTCAGAAAAATTAGGAGGAGTATTTACCTAATCGTGCTGAAAAATACCTGGAGGTTCTACAAAAGTAGATGTATCCGTGTTCTCTTCCAGGTAATGTGCAATCTCCTCTTCAGGTTCAGGTTCTGGTGGACACTCAATTAAAACAGGTGATCCTTGGGTTCTTGCTTCCACCAAGCAAGTCCCTACACTTTCTGGTAATTGTGGTGGTCCCTGGGGCTTAGTGCAATCCCCTACACCTATGGATTCATCTCCCATGCATGTTCCCTCAACCATTCCTGTATCAACCAAATTAGAAAAATTAGGACCATCAATAGCAATATTCTTACAAAATAAAAGTTTAGAAGGGTCCTGAAAAGTTTCAGAGTCGAAGTCAAGACTATTACAAGCTCTACTATCCATCTCCTCCCAGGCCTCTAAATCAGTAGGAGTGGGTGATTCTTGGGGCTCAGTGCAATCCCCTACACCTATTGATTCATCTGATTGTCCTGATCTTTGGGCTTTTATCTTATTCAATTGATCTTGCATGTTTTGAAACCATTGTTGTTGTTGTTCTTGAAAACTTTACTGTTGTTGTAGGATTTGTTGACACATCTCCATCATCCTTTGGTGTAGAGCCTCATCCCAATCAGGATCATCAAAGCCTCCTTGATTAAACTGCTGAAATGGGAGGGGCTGAAAATTCTGAGTGTCTTGCTGAAAATTTTGTCCTTGAAACTGGAAATCTTGCTGAAAATGTTGGAATTGTGGTTGAAAGGATGGTTGAACTTGCTGAGAATGGTAGCCCTGGAAATCTTGGATCTGAGGTTGAAATTGTGGTGGTAAAAACTGAGATTGCGCGGGCTGGAAATTCTGGTTTTGTTGCTGAAAATTCGGCTCGTATGGCTGTGAATATTGAAGAGGTTGTTGAAAATTCTGTATAGGTTGAAATTCTTGCTGCCATGGCTGAGGTGGAAGCTGAAATTGATTATTTTGGGGCTGAAAACTTTCAAAAGGCTGCTGGAAATTTTGTGGTTGCTGAAATTGTTGTAATGGTGGCTGAAAAAACTGATTGGGTTGCTAAAAATTCGAATGTGATTGCTGAAATGGTTGCTCAAAACCCTGGAATTGTGGCTGCCCATTCTGAATTTGTGGCTGGAAATTTGGTTGATTTTGCTGAAAGTTTTCGAAAGGCTGAAAAAATTGATTTGTTGATTGATTGAATGGTTGGTTCTGCTGAAACTGTGGACACGGCTGCTGATAAGTGGATGAAAACATTTTGAACCTGCACCCCTGTCACAAAACAAACAAGAAAAATGGTAGTACCAGTATACAAAAGATAAAGCAACAGAAAATAGAACCCAATGATATGTCAAAAAGCATACAAGCAAAAATCAAACAAATCAACTAGTTGCTCCCTGGCAACGGCGCCAAAAATTTGATAAGCCCAAATATACTAATTAAAGTTGTCACGAAAGTGTGGGCTCATCAGATATAAATGTGAATGAATAACTGGAAACACTTTTTGCAATCAAAGAAGAAAAGCGTAGTAAAGGGGCCACAGGTCGTATTTTTCTCGGGGCTAGTTGTCGTGTTTGATTCGAACTTGTATTTGTGTCGTTTATGAATTTGGGTTTCAAGTAAAATCTGGAATTTGGGTTCAATTGTAAATGAAATAGCAATAAAAATAAGGAGTGAGCTGACTTAGCTGGACAATTAAACTAGGTAATGGCAATTGATAAACTCGACTAATAAACAACTCAATTTAACCAATGCCACATTGCCAAATTCAAAAATCAAATCTGAATTCAAATGCAAGCTACAAGGTCTGTTCAAGTTCAACCTATAAATGCCGAATGCCTATCTTGATACAAAGTGAACAAAAGGTTGAAACAACTTTGTACCCTGAGCAAAAGATTTATGTACCAAAAAGGATTGTTCTATGTGCTAAAACTGTGATTTGCCACTCCGAATTGAATTGACTCACTACAACTTGAAAGACACAGCTAATAGTGAAGAGCTCATTATGCATTAAGGTTGGAAATCAGAGATGAATGCAGTAAAATTCAGAAATGAACTTAAATGCAGATTTCGACTGCAAACATTCAAAAATGAAGCATTAGATCATATGAAATCTCAAACAAACCAGCTGAAATGAGTTGCCTTAACCTACAATTCAGTAGAAACTTGAGAAAGAATCACCAGTTAATTGGCACAAATTCGGAATTAATCAGCTGCATGGCAGGGACAACATTGATTAGCAGAAATAGCAAGCTGATAAGTGCAGTAATGGAACATCAATTGCAGAAATGGAAGGATACGCAGGGAATTCAGCTGACAAAATAAGGCAAAAACAAACAATTCAAACTCAGATTGAGAGAGTGAGCTAAAAGTGAACTGATACGCAAGTCATAAATAGAGAAATGCAGCTCCAAAATCCAGATCAATTCAAAAACGTCTAAAACAAAAGCATTTTGCATAAATTCAGAAATGAAAACAGGGGTTAAGAATTTGAATGGGATACTAAACCAAACTAAGCAGCTGAGATTGAATTTACCCACTAGTATCAAGAACAACTTAGAAATAAACTAGGCTACTGATATAAAATGCAGGAACTAAAAACTAATACTGCAGAACTAAGGCTGATACGCATAAATAGAAATGGCATGCAAGCTGAGAATTGGCACGCAACAAATTAAACTGAAATGAACTGAAATTTAACTAAGTTGATCACTAAACAAGTTCCTAACTAACTGAACTCGAAGATTTAAATCCTAATTAAGCTAAACAATTCAGAAACATAGAACTAAGTTGCTGTACGAAACTGCCAAAAACAGAACAAGTGCAGAAATAAGATTACAGCTACGAAAACATGAAATTAACTACAGAAAACTACTCCTCAACTCTCCCTAAGCTCAAATTCTTCTTGGTCATCAAGCAAGAGCTGGCTTCGAACCCCTAGGCTCAGCAAATCAGTGGAGCGCAGCTTGGATTGATGGATTCTGCTCAAACTGCACGCGGCTGGAATTTTCCAGTCCAATCTCTTGTATCTCGGTGGATGGACTGCGATGATGAATTGAAGACGACCTGAGCTCACCTGAGAACCCCTACAAGCAGCTCAAATGATCGGAATTGGCTTGTGGACGAGATACAAGTGATTGGTTAGTAGAGATGCCGAAACCCTCAAGCAAACTCTATCCGGATGAAATCTGAGCTGAATTCTCCACCCTAGCTATCTCCAATGATCCAGAAGATGATCCGAGGTCGAGATTGAGTGGTCGCGCCCCTTGAATTAAAGAAAACTGCTGAAGAACTGAAGAAGACGAAGAAACCTACTATAGCGGCGGAGACGCGACGAGGAGAAGCTGCTGGGAATTTTTGATTAAATAGCTAACAATGGACGGCTGTGATTGATTTGAGAAAATCCAACGGCTGATCTTGCTCCGATTTGAGCCAAACATTAATGATGATGATCAGAGGTCAGGATCTACCTTGTGGTAGCTCGGATCCTCCAGATGTGCAACGGATGGTCCAGATCAACTTAATCTTTGAATGGACGATCTAGAGCCCTCCGAGCTTGATCCAACGGTTGATTGAGCTCTGATTGGGATGAAACCTTCAGATCTTGATCATAGCACTTGATCAACCCTAATCCTAGCTCGGATTGCTTCAGATGGTCCCGGATGGCTCAGATCTAGCCGTTCTTGAATCGGACGGCCCGGATTAATCGTAGGCTTGATAATTCGATTCGGTTCACTTCCGACTCAAGTTTGACCCAATATGCCCTAAGTCCTTGAACCTTTGATGCCTACAAAAATAGATCAAGAATTTAGTGGCCAAATAATCCAATTTAATGCAAATTTACAATTAAGTCCAAAATAAGAGTAAGTTCTAAAACATAGGGCAATTTCACAATTAAGCAATAAAAACATAGGTCAAACATGGATTTAAGCAATTAAAATAATCAACAAAATGGTATTTATCACCTACCTCCATAGGAATTACCACCTCCGCATCGTAGAACAGGTTGAAATGACTTTACCCCGTCCCTTCCTTTGGAGTAGTACGGTACGACCATAGAATACTCGAGAGTTCTTCGACACAGCTACCTCCGATATGGTCTAGCTTTATCTTGAGCCCCCTAATGATTTTCCGGTTGACGACTTCGGCCTAGCCGTTACCTTGTGAATGAGCGACTGAGGTAAAGGCCTGGAGAATACCTAGCCCTTCACACCCTATCTGAGTTTACACCCTGCAAACTGTCGGTCGTTATCCGATACCAATTTATGAGGAATTTTGTACCTACAAACTATGTCTTTCCACATAATTTTTATCATGGCAGCCTCCGTGATTTGGGCAAGTGGCTCAACCTCGACCCATTTGAAAAAGTAGTCCACTAATACCAATAAGAATTTCTTATGTTGAGGTCAAGTCAAGAAAGGACCCACTATATCCATTCCCCATTGGTCAAAGGGACATGATACAGTAGAGACTCACAGTAGTTCGGCGGGGTGATGAATAATATGCTGATGCTTTTGGCAGACTTCACATCCGACGACAAATTTGTTAGCATCTGCTTGTAGCGTGGACCAAAAGTATCCGACTAGAATAATCTTTCTAGCCATTGACCGCCCGCTAATGTGACTCCCACATATGCCCTCATGTATCTCTCGCAAGATGTATTCGACATCTCCGAGGTTGACAAATTTGAGCAATGGTCGAGCGAACGCTCGCTTATATAGGTGCTCCGCGATCAGTGTGAACCTGGAGGCCCTACAACAGAAAAGTCAGACTTGTTCATCGCTCGCTGGTATTGTTCCATTACGTAAAAATTCCACATAGGGTTCTCTCTAATCCGATAATGCAGCATCGTCAGTTTCTTCCTCTATGTAGGCCACGACCTCTTCTTGAGCATTAGGCTCTTCCAGCGTCCATAGCACAAGGGAGCTCGTAAACTTGGCTAGTTCATCCGCCTTTACATTATCCACTCAGGATATTTTATGCAGAGTGACCTCAGAAAAGGAGCATTTCAATTGCCCGTATAAAGTTACATACCTTTGCATATGTTCATTTCGGACCTCAAAATCTCCTTTTAGCTGTTGCGCCATGAGTTGAGAGTCTAAATATAACATAACTCAAGTAGCCCCAACTTGTTTGGTGGCTTGCATCCCCGCTAGTATTGCCTCATCCTCAGCTTCATTGTTGGTGGCTCGGAAGCTGAGTCAGATAGATAACTGTAGTACATCTTCTCTAGTGGAAATCATTAGAACTCCTACTCACTGGACTTGTGATCGGATGAACCATCAACGTAAATCTTCCATACTTCTCTTGCTTTAGGTACTGAGACTGCCTCGAGCATAAAGTCGGCTAGAGCTTGAGCCTTAATAGCCGTTCGAGGATGATATTCAATTCCGTACTCGTTCAACTCTGCAGTCCACTTGATTAATCATTCCGAAGCCTACGGATTCTTGAGGACGCACCCGAGTGGACTGTTAGTGAATACCATAATAGGATGCGCCAAGAAGTATGGTTTCAGCCTTCAGGCCGTCAATACTAATGCATATGTCAATTTCTCTAGAGTAGCATACCGAGTTTCTGCTACTTTAAGGAGATAACCAAAGAAATAAATAGGATATTGAGTATTACCTTCCTCGCGAATAAGCGCAGAACCTATAGTTTGTTCAGCTGCAAATAAATAGTCAAAAAGTATCTCCCCTCCCAGCGGCTTGTATAGTATGGGGAGTTCAGGTAAATATACTTTTAAATTTGTAAAAGCCTTCTCGCATTGGTTATCTCATTCGAACTTGACTGTTTTCCTCAAAATTTTAAAAAAGGGCAGAGTTTTGTTAGCAGACCGAGAGATGAATCGGGATAGGGTTGTAATTCTTCCATTAAACCGTTGTACTTCTTTGAAATTACTCAGAGATGACATGTTAAGAATAACCTGTACCTTCTTAGTATTTGTCTCGATTCCTCTTTCTGTTATCATGTATCTGAGAAACCGCGTACTTTTCACTCCAAAGAAACACTTAGCAGGATTCACCTTTAATCTATTAGCCCTTAAGGTAGTGAATGTCTCCTCCAAATCGGCAATCATATCCTTCCCCTTCTCTGTCTTGACTAAGATGTCATCCACATAAATTTTAATATTTTGTCCAATCTGGTGTCGGAACACCTTATCCATCATACGCTAATAGGTCGCTCCCGCATTATGCAACCCGAATGACATGACATTATAACAGTAAGTTTCATCCGCCATTATGAAACTTACTTTCTCTTGGTCTTCTCGAGCGAGAGAAACATGGTGGTATCCCTGATACACATCTAGCCTCGAAATAAATTCACAATTGGAAGTTGAGTCTACCAGCTGATCAATACGAGGCAAAGAGTAATAGTCTTTAGGGCAGACTTTATTTAAGACACAAAAATCAATACAAACCCGCATTTTACCCCCGAGATTAGGGACTAATACAATATTCGCCAACCATGTCAGGAATTGGACTTCTCTAATATGTCAAGCCTTTAACAACTTTGCCACCTCCTCTCTGATTATCCGATCTTGCTCTAGAGCAAAGTGTCTTCGTCTCTGCTTTACAGGTCGGGCTCCTGGACTTATGTATAATCGGTGTGTGGCCAAGGCAAGAGGAACTCCTTTGATTTCTTCGGTGGCCCACGTGAACACATCTTGATGATCCGCCAGGCAACTGATCAGCCGACCTCTGAGTTCTGGCCTAAGATCTGCAGTAATTCTCGTGATTCCTCCGGCCTGTTGGGGATGAATATGTACTTCCTCACTCTTGACCTCCCTGCGTTCCTCCTTGGCCCCTTCTTCTGTCCGAGGATCAGCCAAATCAATCTGCAAGGTCTCGTGATTCTTCAGGTTCTTGCGAGATTCTGTCCTAACTTCCCCACTGTAACATCGCAGGGAGCATAACTAGTCTCCTTTAACTTCGGTCACTTGCTCTCCCACTGAAAATTTGATTATCTGGTGATAGACTGAGATCACCGCCTGGAATAAGCTGAGCGCTAGTCTTCCCAGAATGACATTGTATGACGATAGGGCATCTACTATCATGAAAGGAGTTCTCCTTGTTCACTGTAAGGTGTCATCCCCCAGCAGCAGGGATAATGAGATCTGTCCCAACGGCTGTACTCGGTAACCAGTGAAGCCAAAGAGTGGCGTGGAGACAGGGTGTAGTCATCTTCATCGACTTTCATCTAGTCCAGCGCCGCCTTGTACAGGATGTTAACAGAGCTACCTGTATCCACGAAAATACGTTTAACCTTATAATTGGCTATACAGGCAAGAATTACCAGTGCATCTTCATGAGGGGCTTTAACATCCTCCAAGTCATCAGGTCCGAAGGAAATGACAGGAACCTGTCACTTCTCCTTATTCATCCCAATGGCATAGCTTTCCAACCTGCGGATATGAGCCTTTCTTCCCTGATGGGTATCTCCTCCGGTCGGGCCTCTTGAGATCTCTCCCATATTTCCCGATGGAGGTCCCCGAGCCGGAGCCTTGCCTTTCTCAGGATCTCATTCCTGGGAGACAGACCAGTGAGGTACCGTGTCCCGGCTTCTTCCTCTCGAGGGCGACCGGGACCAGCGCCTGGATCTATCTTTCCTCAGCTGCCGTTAATGAGGATAAGGGCTTTGGCGAGGAGACCTTCATTGATACCCTGAATTGCTCCACTTTTTACGTGGCTTAGCATCTGCATCCTTGGATCTTCTCTTCCTCAGAGTATAACATTCCTCCATGGAGTGAGTGGTATATTCATGAAAGTCGCAGTACTTCTCCGGCGTTACGGGCCCTTTGGTGTCTACCATTTCTACCAACTTCTTCTTGTTGTTCCAGTAATCCTTACCGAAGCGAGGATCCTTCGCTCAAGTAGGAGCGGGTGGTTCCCTCCTCTCGGATCATACCGAGATTTAGACAGGGACACCTGCCGAATCATTTCGATGGGCGTACTACACCTCCTCTACATTAACATGCTTGACCGACCGCCCTAATAAATCATCAACGTTGGTTGGTCGTTTCTTCACCAGTGATCGAAGGAAATCTCCTTTTGAAAGTCTCTGCGTGAATGCACTAATAAGGATCTCTGAGATGACACTCGGCACATCCTACGCCACCCGATTGAATCGTTGGATATAATCCTTCAACGACTCCTTGCTTTTCTGCTTTATGGCAAAAAGATTTAGTGTCGTCTTTTAGTATCGCCGGCTGCCGACGAAGTGATGTAGGAAGACCGTTTTAAACTCCAGAAAGGAGTTTATTGAGTTTTGAGGCAGCCTCTGAAACCATCTCTGTGCAGCTCCCGATAACATGTTCAGAAACACCCGACACTTCACACCATCTGTGTATTGGTGTAATAAGGATGCATTTTCAAACTTACAGATGTGGTCTTCCAGATCCGTCTTCCCATCGTAATCAGCAATTTCTGAACTACGATACTTCTTGGGTATGGGATCCATTATGATGTCCTGAGCGAAAGGCGTAGGCATAGACCTCAGGAGGACCATTGCAGGTTCGCTCTTCCCTTGTCCTTCTTCATGCCGCAAAACACTGGAGGCAGCAGAATGCGCTTTCTCCATCTCTCCTATGGACTCTCGCCTGTGCCCAGGGGCTATCTTTGCTAGTGCTCTCGGCGGTGAGACGGATCTTCGGTTTCGATTGTGCGAAGAAGACACCCTTGGAATCTCGGCTTGCGTCGGGGCCACTCGTTGAAATGTGGTTTGTTCAATCTGATGTTTCCCCAATGCTCCTCTGACAGCGTTGGCGACTAAGCGGTCCAACTCTTCTCGTGTCAAAATGATGGGTTGTCCCTCTGGTTCTGCCATCGCAGTGCTCCTTCTGGTGCTTAGACAAGTTTCCCATAGACGTCACCAAAACTTGTTCCGAAAGTGAATGACAGGGATGGAGAATCACCAAAGCGCAGCCCGGGATGACGACGACGAGGAGAGGATGTTGGCGTCTACGAAATTAATACGAGCGTAAATGGGATGCACCGGAAGGAGTTCTGATGGAGCCCTCTCCGACGCTCAAGTAAGAAATCTCTCTTATAGGGAGGAAACGAGGAATCAAAGTATTCGAGTGTAAATTTTTACCATCCCCTATTTACCTAGGTGTCGAAACATCTTATATACCTGATGTATTCCCTCTGCATGTCTCCACCTCCCCCCCCCCCCCATGTTTAATGGTCATTGGTTAACTGACAGCTATTCTCCTCTCTGTGAGGTCGGTAACGACCATCGTGGCTATTAAGTCCATCATTACCATGCGTTACAGGCAATAACTACCTATTGAATTTTCGATTCTAGAGAGGGTGCTTGAAGCATTGTTCTCTTCTCCCTAAGCTGTTCTTTGGGCTTCACTCTCCCGAGTTAGTCTCGGGGTTTTACCTCCAAGACTGGTCTCGAGGACCTTCCTCATTCCCCTGAGATAGTCTGGGGGCCCGATCTCTCGGTCTGGCCTCAGAGGCCTTCCTTCATTCTCCCGAGATAGTTTCAGGGTCGACTTCCCGGTCTGGCCTCAAGTCTCTAGCCTGGTCGACACTGCTATGTAGCTTTCTCGTGCCATGAGTCCTCCCAAATTATTTATCCTTGTCACCTCTCCTACCAATCATAAGGAACCTTAACATCTCTCTCCTTTCTTTCCACTCGTAAAAAAGTAAATCTCTCTTCCCTTGCTCTCATCTATCAATTTTCTTTTCTGCTTGATCATGATATGCTCTCATATCAAGATCAATTTGGGCTTAATTGGTATCCCTATATCAAGCCCAACATATCAGAAAATAAGAAATGAAACAAAAAATAAAAGAATTTTTTTCTTCAAAATCTCTAGACCACTATTAGAAATGTTCGAAAATAATATTAAAAAGCATATTTGAATTGCTTGCAATCTCAAAAACCCACATGGCCTAAAATAGATGCAATATGAGTTCTCTAGGTTGGTCAGTGAGTTTTGATCGAAATCCACTAATGAACCTAAATAGGTTCGATTGGATTCATTTCAGGTCCCGTAAATTTCTGAGACTGCAAGGAGTCTAACGATGCCCTCTATTATTTATTTTGGCTTCTCTGAAGATATTAAAATGTTATTGAAAAAAATTAGCTAGCATTAAACTGGATATGTTTCATATCAGGCCGAACGTGAGCCTAATATAAATATCAAGCCCTAGGGATGATATGAAACATATAAGGCTCAATGCTAATTGATTCTTCCAATAACATTTTAATACCTCCGGAGAAGTCGAAATAAATAATGGAGGGCATCGTTGGACTCTTTGCAACTTCAAAAATCCACAAGACCTGAAATTGATCCATTAGTAGTTTTGGTCAGAACTCACTGAACCTAGAAAGCTCATATTACACTCATTTCATGTTCGTGGATTTTGAAATTGTGATGAATCCAAATATATCCTTCATTATTATTTTTGATCTTCTAATAATCGTCTAGAAGTTTTGAAAAAATAAATTTCCTTTTATCTTTGTTTTTGTCTCTTTTCAATTTTTTCTTATATGATTGGTATGATATCTCCATACTAGGCTCAAGGTGATCTTCATACAAGAGTATATCAGAATCAAATAGAAAAAGAAAATGGATAGGTGAGAGGAAGGGGAGAAATATTTTGTTTTTTTATGAGTAGGTAGAGAAAGGAAGACGTTAAAATTGCATGTGATGGATAAGAAGAATAAAATAAAATAATTAACTAAATTAATTTATTCTTTAGTAATTATGAAAGTATGATATTAGAATGCACCTTTCGGTCCAGTCAGAAAATTGTATACGACTTTACGTAAATTTCCGTTAATCTTATCTTGAGATTTCATTTGGATTACGGAAAGTCAGAAAAAATATTAGTCTTATATTGAAAATTAAAAAGCCAAAAAGAAAACTAATTAGTCTTGACTTAGAAAAAATGAGTAGTCATAATTCTGTGGCTCTTATAGCATCCATTCAATAGAATTTGATGTTTAAAACGTGTCAGGACAGTGATATTTAAATGCTAATAAATCGGTGGAAATATCGAAAAATAAGAGCCCCAACAAAACTTTCATAGCCACCCATTGGTAAAACGAAAAATATCTAAAAATTAAGAGTTAGACAACAACATCTATACCATCGCCACACCACTCATTTTTTGTTTAAAAAAATAATACGAAAACATTTTTAAATATCTATCCAAATATGATAAAATCAATTTTTGATTAATTTCTATAAGGAACTAAATAAGTCTTCCAATTATTATGCTAATCTACTATCTTTACTATCATTATCTCCCGGCAAATTCAATTGGATATATAATATGTTCACTTTAGTTGTCAATTTATGAATCCACTGTCTGGATAACAGTTTAATATGAAAATGTTAACAACTTGATCCTCTGTAGAGATTTAGGAAATTGATAATTATTTAGCCACTATATGCTCCCGATGAAAGTGCAAATCTATCTGTACATGTTTTGTGTGATTATAAAAAACTAGATTTATAATAAGATATATTTCTCCAATATTATCACACCATATATTAGGTATAATATCAGTAGAAAAATGTAATTCTAAAATAATGGATTAGAGCTAAATAATTTCAGATGATATATTAGCAATAACTTTATATTCAGCTTAATTTGATACTTGATCAACATATAGTAGTTTTTTTTAATGTCATGAGATAAGATTTCATTCAAGAAATATTGCATATTCTTCAGTAAAATGTCTGCCTTTTGGAGAGCTGACTCAATCTATATGTATTCAACTCCTGTGAGGAACATCGATAAAAAAAGAAACCATGAAGAATAGTGCATTTGAGATAACGAAATATCCTCTTAACTCCTTCTCAATGTTGTTCAATGAAAGAATACATAAATTGACAACCCTGATTGATAACTGTTCTGGAAAGAATCGACGACGATGGCCAGACACTGGAGTTCTGCCCCTGTAGAAGTTACTGTTGCGAGGAAGAACTTAGGGTCCTGCAAGGTTAACACAAGCGTTAGGGGACACGTCGGTAGGGGTCCAGCGAAGTCCACTCCGACGCTCAAGTCTGTGTCCGTCCGAGAAGTAAAGGAAGCGAGAAGTAAAGAATGTGTCTAGAGTTGAGAGAGCGTAACCCCTTTACCGGACGGGTTAGACTATCTTTTATACTGACGACGACAGACCAGACGTGCCCCCTCGATCGGTGTCATGTCTCCGATACTTAAGCCACACCCCCCTCTTTCGGCGGTGACTGGACTGTTAGTGATATGAGAGAAGTGTCCTAAGGCAATCGCCTTATGATTGTAAACATTTATTTCAATAAATGATAATTCACTATTTGAGTATATATGCTTGTGTATTTGATTGGGATCTTAAACTCATCTACTGAATGTCCGCAATACAACTCACAGCATAAGAGAATTTGTGATGGGATCACAACTAGTGATTATCTCTAAATGTGCAAATGTGAAGTATTGAAAATATCCCTAGTCGATGAATTGATAAATACGGACACTATCAATTCTGTTGAGACTAGCATGGGTTATTCTCTAATCAGTTGATTCTCACTGGCTGGTGACATTGGGATGTCCGGAGATAAACATGGATGCTAGTTAAGGGAACTAGTTCATTGGAGTGACTAGCTGTAAGACTTCATATGGTAATCTATATAGATATGTCAATGAAGTTCTTACTGCGGCTTAAGTGCGATGTTCCTTTAACTTGCGGTGTTCAAGTCATCTTGGTCATGGAGACTTATACTTTAACATCTTAAGCAAGCATCTCCAAGGAGGTGTGGACCCAGGATGATTGGGTATAAGCCGAAGTGCCCGAAGATGTTTGAACAGCCTACAAAGGATTCACCACTCCTTGCGAGGAGATGTATACCCAGGCCTATCGTCGGATTGTTACTCAAAATCTCTGGCCAGAGTATATCATGTTAAGAGTGCAAGTCTCTTAAATACATGAGAGTAATTAGAAATCCAAAGGACGAGAAAGACATTACTTGGGCTAGGTGTGACGTAGTCCGCCTAGTGGGGACTGACACAAATAGACCGTGTCCTGAACCAAGTGGGTATAAGATGGTGAAGGGAATGGGGCACGATTCATTAGAGCTGCTGAAGGGTTTCAGAATAATTTCTTCTGAGGTCAAACCGTTGATCTTTCGATTAATTGGGGATCATGATGTACTACTAGGTGTCACTCATGATCGTTCTATAATTTGTTGATTATAGACGCCCAACATAAATCGAAAGCCTATTTAGTCACACGCACTACGAGTAATCCAAGGGATTTAAAACGAGTTGAAAATTAGATTTTCCGATCAAGAGAAATAAGTCGAATCTGAGTTGATCAGACGCGCAATGGAAGCTAAAAATGGCTAAGTCTTTTGAAGGCTTTTTGGGCGAATTAAATGAGTTTAATTCGCGTTGGTTCGGCTCGGTTTGGGCCGGCCAAAGAGGGTGCCAACCCTCCTTGGTTGGCCGGCCACTTATTGGGGAGAAAACCAATTAATTTTGGTTTAATTAATAAAGTAAATCTAGTGCGATTTATTTTATAAATTATGGATAAATAAATTTGTATAAAGAAATTTATATAAATAAATTTATAGAAATTTATTCTTTTTATTGAAGTTAAAATAATCCATGAATTGGTTTATTTTAATTTTATAAAATCAATTATGAATTGATTTTTCCATAATAAGAAAGATTATAAATTTCTTATAAAATTTATTCCATAATAAAAGGAGAGATTAATTAGTTTTATTATAAAGTTAGTTATAATAAAACTTGGTTTAAACAGAATAATTCATAAGAGAATTTGTAGGATAAATTTCTTATGATAATTAATTAGTTTTATTATAAAGTTAGTGATAATAAAATTCATAAGAGAATTTATAGAATAAATTTCTTATGATAACTAATTAGTTTTATTATAAAGTTAGTTATAATAAAACTTTGTTTAAACGGAATAATTCATAAGAGAATTTATAGGATAAATTTCTTATGATAACTAATTCCATTAATTCCGTTAATTCGGTTAAGAGGAGACTTGGCAAGGGAGAAGCAACTATATAAGGAACCATAGGCAAACCTTGGATTCCTAAGATTTTGATAATCGAAATAGAGCTCTCCCTCTCTCTCTTCTCTTCTCTCCTCCTTCCCCCTCCCTTCCATTAGGGCCGACGGCCACCCTAGCTCCATTAGGGCCGGCGCCCAACCTACACCAAGGCAAGGTGTTGCCGTGAGCTTCAAGGAGAAGAAGAAACCAACCAAGAAGAGGAAGAAGCGGATCACATCTCCCTCTCTCTCGGAATTCGATTCCGTTACTTCGTTGGTTAGTTTCCTTTTCTTCTCTTGATCTTCTTTGTTGTGCCTATAGAGAATCTAGTAGTTCTCGTCGGCACAAAACTCGTGACTTTGCGAAGTCATCCCGAAGAGAACTCGGCGTGGACGCGAATAGAGGCGGAGCTTCCAAGTGACGCTACGGTTGGATCTCGTCCCTTACTTCGAGTTACGAGAGGTATAATGTAAATTAGTTTACTTTTCCGCAAAGTTTTATTTTATGATTATGTCAACACACCATAAGATTACATGCTAGATACGAAGTTAAAATAATTTAGGAAATTATTTTATGCAAATTCTTCCGCTGCACGTAAAAATTTAAAATTTTACGAACTCGTATCCTTGTCGACATGCACCCGGTCCCAACAGTGGTATCAGAGCCGGTTAGTGTTCGACTTAATCATATAATTGTTTTGTGGAAAACTTTGTCATGATCTCAATTTCGGAAAAATTTTCAATTATGGAAACTTTCAAATTATAATAAATTTTAAATTTCGGAATTTCAAAGTTTGGAAATCCTCATGAAATTTCGCAAACGTTTGAAATTTTCTAATTTCTGAAATTTTATAATAATTGTGAAAACTTCCCATCTTTGGAAACTTTCCAATTTTGGAAATTTTTCTATTTTAGAAATTTTCCAATTTTGAAAATATGTTAGTTTTCTTTGTACCGGAAACTTACAATTATTCTGAAAACCTATTTTTGAAATCTCGCAATTTTAGGCACTTTCTTTTAAGAAAGTTTAGACAAATTCATGGACAGTTAATTGACAATTAAATTTTAATTGGTTTTTAAATTGACAACAAAATTCTTTATTTTGGATTGAGCCTCGGGGAGCCGTCCAATTTAAAGTTAGTTGTTGTAATTTAATTTCCCAATTTTTAATTGAAATTGTCATGTTTGATTTGGATTGAGCCTCGGGGAGCCGTCCAATTGGATTTACAACACATTACTTTTCTTTGGGTATCTGAGCCTCGGGGAGCCACCCTTAGAAAATAATTTGTTGTAATTAATTAAATCCATGAATAAAATATGTTTAAGAGGTGATGCTCTTACATATTGTTGTCTCCAAAATTAATTAGGAAAATGGTTTCCTATAGAGTTTCATAAATGAGATTTTCATGAAAATAATATGTAGTTGAATTAAGGGATTTGTCTCTTAATTTAATAAGATTTGATTTAGAGAAATCAAAGTCTTGAACATATTATTTTCGAAACTAATTATGACAATTTAGGAAATTGTTTCCCAAAACAATTCCTTTAATTAAGTATGAAATTAGAATTAGGAAATCCGGTTCCTAATTCAATTAATGAGACTTGATAACTTAAGTCACATACATACTTAATTAAGGAAATTGTTAGTCATGACATTATTCTATGTCATGAATGTGCTTAGAAAAGAAAGGATGAGACACAAAACCCCTTATAAAATATTAAGGCCAACACCTTCCATTAATATGGTTAGAATTGGAGTTTTGTTTCTCGTTTGGGTTGATGGACACATCCATGCCCGACTTGAACCTCAACATGTTCAAACCATGGAATTAATTTATGATAATATAGTTCGAGTCAGAGGTCAATCATTAGTTTTGGTTGTTGGACACATCCAAGCCTGACTAAGCGGTTGAATGAGCTCCAACCATGTTAAAACTATTTCTTGATTAATGGGTCAGCCTTAAGCTTGGAGCATCGATTTGTTGTGCCACAGCCAAGGTCGATGTAAAGAGAGGTGCAGTTGGGTGTTATGTATAATGATACATACTTGTTAATGAGTTAACAACCCAATGATTTATGCAAACATTCAATTAATTGATAGCATAAAGTGATAGTTACATATATGTGATGTGTAATCGGTAAAATTACCTACCTTCATAGCTAAGAAAAACTTGATGGCCACAGCCATGGTGGTTCTTATCTATGGTTGGATATCAACCTATTTGGAGATGTTCCTACGATCTCCCGAATTGATAATAAGGGTGACTCAATTCGTAAAATAAATAGAATTTAATTTATGTATAATGATACATTCTTTAATCATTCTTCTCACATAAGCTCAATTTGTATTTCTAGGATAATCACTCGATCATGTCTTCCCTAAACTTGCGTTCCATTTTGGACACCAATAAACTGACTAGGCCAAACTTCATGGACTGGCTTCGAAACCTGAGGATAGTCCTCAAGACAGAGAAGCTTGCTTATGTCCTTGAAGATCTACTTCCCAACCGTCATCCTGAAAATGCAACTCCAGACCAGTTTCCTGAATTGCTTAACCTGCTGAAGACTGTAGAGCCTTCTGTGAAGCAGGAATAGAAGACAGTGTTGTTAGTTGGTTCCTCGAAGAAAGGTTCTAAGAGGAAGGCTAAAGAACAGAATAAGAGAAAGAAGAAAAAGGCCAAAAAGACTGAAAATACCCTAAAAGGCACTTGCCATCATTGTGGCAAGGAAGGTCACTTGCGAAGAAACTGCAAGATTTATCTTGAGTCCTTGAAGAATAAGGCATCCGATGCCCATCCTCTTCAAGTATCTTCGTTATTGAATGTCACTCTATTTCCTCAAACACATGGGTACTTGATACTGGGTGTAGCTCACATATATGTAATGACATACAAGGGCTAAGGAATAGAAGAAGACTCGTCAAAGGAGAAGCAAATCTGCGAGTTGGAAATGGAGCAAAGATTGCTGCTGTTGCCATCGGAACATATTTGCTAAAGCTCCCCACTGGACGTATCTTAGAATTGGATAATTGTTATTTTGTTCCTTCGTTAATAAAGAACATTGTATCTATTTCATGTTTGAATGAAAAGGGTTATCATTTAACTTTTAGTAACAATTGTTGTTACATAACTTTAAATGGCGTTCTTTATGGGAATGGAACTTTGTGCAATGGTATCTACACGTTAGATTTATCCAGTGACGTTTTCAATATCGAAGTTAGCAACAAACGTGCTCGAATAGATAATCGAATAGACTCCTACACTTGGCATTGTCGTCTTGGCCATGTAAGTAAGAAACGCATGACCGAATTACACCGATGTGGAATTTTGGAATCATTTGAACCCGGTTCATTTGATACATGTGAATCATGCTTAAAAGGCAAGATGACCAAATTACCCTTTTCCGAAAAAGGTAATCCAGTGGGAGAATTGCTTGGTCTAATACATACTGATGTATGTGGACCAATGTCAACTCTTGCACAAGGAGGCTATAGCTACTTCATCACCTTTATCGATGATCACTCACGATTCGGGTACGTGTTCTTGATGAAACACAAATCTGAAGCCTTTGAGAAATTCAAAGAGTTCAGAAATGAAGTAGAGAAACAGCTTGGCAAAAGTATTAAAATACTTCGATCTGATCGGGGTGGTGAATACTTAAGTCAAGAGTTTCAAGATTATCTTAGGGACAATGGGATATTATCCCAATGGACTCCGCCGTATACACCACAGCATAATGGTGTATCTGAGAGGCGCAACCGAACCTTGATGGACATGGTTAGGTCAATGATGAATCATGCAACTCTTCCAAAATCCTTTTGGAGTTATGCACTTAAGACAGCTGTTTACTTGCTAAACAGAGTCCCGACCAAGGTAGTCTCTACTACTCCATATGAGACATGGAATAGTAAGAAACCCCACTTAACTCACCTTAAGATTTGGGGTTGTCCTGCTTATGTGAAGCGGATTGTATCAGAAAAATTGGATGCTAAGTCTGATAAATGTCTATTTATTGGATACCCTAAGGAAACGAAGGGTTACCAATTCTATCATCCCTTGGAACAAAAGGTGTTTGTTTCAAGGCATGCTGTATTTCTGGAAAAGGAATTTCTTTTACAAGAAAACAGTGGGAGTGGCATTGAACTTGATGAAGTTCAACAAACTCCAATAGACATTACAGAGACACCTAGTCTAGACCCACAACCAATATCTCATAATGATGAGCTATCAGTTGAACCTAAAACTACACCACCTCTTCGTAGATCTGATAGGACACGCAATATTCCAGAGAGATACGGATTTCTCGTAAGTGAATCAAACGACGTGTTACTCATAAGTGATGACGAACCTATCAGTTATGAAGATGTTCTGAAAAGTTCAGAAAGGGACAAATGGCTTGAGGCCATGAAGTCGGAAATGGATTCCATGTACGAAACCAAGTATGGGACTGGTTAACCACCTGAAGGGATTAAGCCATAGGGTGCAAGTGGGTTTTCAAGAAGAAAACCGACATGGAAGGTAATGTTGTTACCTTTAAGGCTAGATTAGTGGCAAAAGGATATCGTCAGAAGCAAGGAATTGATTATGACGAAACCTATTCGCCTGTAGCTATGCTTAAATCCATTCGGATGCTCCTAGCCATAGCAGCTCATTATGATTATGAGATATGGCAAATGGATGTGAAACAGCTTTCCTTAACGGAAACCTGCTTGAGGATGTATACATGATACAACCTGAAGGTTTCACATCGATTGATAAAACCAAAGTATGCAAGCTTCGACGATCCATTATGGACTGAAGCAAGCATCTAGGAGCTGGAACATCTATTTTGATGAGACAATCAAAAAGTTTGATTTCTCACAAAATCCAGACGAACCTTGTGTGTACAAGAAGGTTGGGGAGTGCAGTCGTATTCCTAGTATTATATGTCGATGACATATTACTTATAGGAAATGATATATCAGTATTACAGACAGTTAAAATTTGGTTGTCCAAAACTTTCTCCATGAAAGACCTGGGAGAAGCAAACCTATATCCTTGGATTAGAATCTATAGAGATAGATCAAAACGTTGCTTGGTCTTTCGCAGTCTACATATATAGACCGAGTGCTAAAAAGGTTTAGCATGTCGGAATCCAAGAAAGGTTACCTTCCCATCAGGCATGGGATCAACCTTTCAAAGTCTATGTGTCCGCGCACAGAAGACGAA